>JABUQX010062423.1:10000-16883 GCA_015478945.1 Trachelipus rathkii | reverse complement strand
TCCCTCATCATCACTTAGTCAGAACAAAATGTCTCCATCATCCAAACAGCCTGAAAAATACACACCATTTTGCTAAATGTTTATTTATTAAAAAAAGAAAACTGCTCAAAAATTTCTAGAAGGAAAAAATAATCGTTGAATTTACAGAGAATAAATCGATATGTCGGCTGAAAAAATATCATCGATATATGTCGGTAATCTTTCGGCATCCCTACTGGCTTTATTAAAAAAAATTTCAAGCACTTGACTAAATTTTTTTAAAGTTTTTAATTGGTAAATTTATAAACATTCAGTTATAATATTTGAAAGTTATTATAAGCATTATTCAGAGTGGCTAGTCAGCGTTTGGAAGCTAAGAATAAAGTTAATGCTAGGTATAATATTGCATTGTAGTTTTTAAGAGCCTGTATATAGAGTATAATTTAAGCTATGCTAGGCCCGTATTAAAGTGTTGTGCACAAGTTTGGGCCCCTTATTTAAGAAAGGACATAGATATGCTGGAGAGTGTGCAACGTAGAGCCATAAGGATGATTTCTGGGTTTGATGGTAAGAGCTATGAGGATAGGATTAAGGAATTAGGAATGTTTTCTGCAGAAAGGTGATTTTTTAGCAAGTACATGATAAAAGTTTATAAAATATTTGCACCTATTGATAGTACCTCGACCAATAAATTATTTATAGTAGACCAGGGAACACAATAAGAAAATGAAGAAGACATGTAATCTTTATGTAAGAAAATATTCGTTCAGTAGTATGGGTAATTTTTTTGGCAATAGTAACGCAGAGGGGCTTCACCCCTGATTTTTATAAAAATCACAGAATATACTCTTTAAAAAAATAATGGTAATAGTAGCGCAGAGGGACTTCACTCCCAATTTTTATAAAAATCATAGGATATAAAAAAAATATAATCAAGAATAAAAAAAAAAAAGACATAGCAGTCTCTTTAGGAAAAAAGTTACAGCCTCTCAAAGTTGTTAAAACTCATATAGGATTTTCTTATAAAAAAAAAAATATTTTTTTAAAAATCACAGGATATGCTCTAAATAAATAATAATGAAGCATAAAAAAACCTTTAGGGAAAAAAGTTACAGCCTCAAAGTTAAAAATTTTCCCATATGCTTATATAGAAAATTAGTGGCCCTTTTGCTCGTTTTAGGGCCATCACAGTTTAAGTTATGATAAGATTTTCTCTGTGTATACCTAACAAAACATATCATAACCTTTTTTTAGGACATTAGGAATATAGAGACAGTAAAAAGCCACATGGGCCAATCGAGACTGCCCCAGTCAACCCACTACCCAAACATGCTCATGCAAATCCACAAAGCACCCTAGGGCTTGTCAATTTGCTGTAACTACAAATCCACCAATTTGGCTTAGTCAAAACTAATGATATATAAATATGATACCCAAACCATCCACATGCATTAATAACTAAGTTATGGTCACACATGCCATCTAACAATAACTGCTATAACTAAAAACCCGCCAATTTGGCTTCGTCAATATATTATATGATACCCAACCCATCCATAAACGAATCTAACCGTTTTCTTAAATGTGCAATCGAGTTTCACACTCAACAACTCCTCCTCTGGCAGACTATTCCAAATTTAACAACCCTATTACTGAATGCATGCTTCTTATATCAAGATGGCATGCTTTCTTCTTAATATTTTTACTTATGCCCCCTTGGTCACCTGTCCATGTCTCTACTATGAAAAATTTATTGGTCTCTATGTTATCAATAGATGTAAAAATATTGTAGTAGACTTGTATCATTGTCCCCTCTGAGAAATCGCCTTTCTACAGAAAACATTCCTAAACTCCTTCAGCCTCTCCTTCTAGGTTCTTACCCTCAAACCCAGAAATCATCCTTGTTGCTCACGTTGCACTCTCTCTAGCATATCTAAAGTCTTCTTTAAATAAGGGGCCCAAACTTTGCACAATACTCTATTACTGGCCTAAAATAGCTATTTTACAGTTTACTTATTACTTCCTTGCTTTGCAAACAACATTGCGATTTATTATGCCCAGCCATCTTATTAGCTTTATTTCTAGCTTCAAACATTGATTAGTCTACTTTCAAATTACTGCTTATAATCACACCTAAATTCTTTTTCTTGGTCCACAGGCTTCAAGCCACTCCCAATTCATATCGTAGTTAAAAACTTTTATTTGAGTAAACCCTAGGTGAAGAACCTTACACTTTTTTACTATTAAAATTCATTTGCCACTTATCTGCCCACCCAAGAAGTTTATCAAGATCATTTTGAATCCTTATGCATCCTTCACTATTCCTAAATGAGGTGGCCACTTTAGTATCATCTGCAAACTTAGAAAAACCTTGCATTTAAAGTCCCTGGTCTAACATCATTTATATATATGAGGAACAATAGTGGCCCAGCACTGAACCTGTGGGAACACCACTCTTCACTATTTCCCATTGATGATTATTCCCATTTACTTGTACACACTGTTTTCTATTTCGCAACCACTCTTTAATCCAACATGTACCACTCACTATACCACATTGCAATAACTTTTCATCAGCCTTAATGTCTGGAACCTTATCAAAAGCTTACTAAAGTCTAAATATACAATTATCAACTGGATCTCCTCGGTCCATGCAGTCAGTAATGCTATTCCATAAAATTCTAAAAGGTTTGTCTGACATGTCCTTACCCTTTCTGAAACCATGCTGGGAGTCATACCAATACCTTGTTATCTTCTAAATATTTCTCTATTATGACCTTTCAGTAACTTTCCAGAACCTTTACAACCAGAGATGTTAAGCTAACTGGCCTATAATTTCCCAAATCTTCTTACTACCTTGTCTTATAAATAGGCGCATCATATGCTGTTTTCCAGTCATCTGGTACCTTACCAAATTTTATAGATCGCTTAAAAATCAAATAGTGTCTTTGCAATGCTGGTACGAGCCTCCTTCAGAGTTCTACCATATATACCATCAGGGCCTGCAGCTTTACTTGGATCAATATGATCTAATAAACCTTTAATATCTTTTACATCAAATTCAAATTCTGTAAGTCTATTTGTTACATGCATACAAAAATTTAGTCTCTGAACTATTATCTAATCTTTCCCCTGTAAACACTGAAGCAAAAATAAGGCATTGAAAAATGTTTGACCAACTCCTTATCTGAACTCACTAAATTTTCACCAATTTTAATTGGACCAATGTCCTATTCTTACTTTTAAATTATAAAAGCTAAAAAAAACTTCTTCAAGTTCTTATTACTATTCCTTGCTAAATTAATTTCTGCCTCTCTCTTTGCCTTTCTTATTGACTGGTTAAAGTTCATTTCTATTTTTTCCTATAATTTTCTAAATCATCTTCCCTAATTACTACCTTTGAATATTTTTAAAACATCTGCGCTTTTCATTAATTTTCTCTCTTATCTCTCATTCACCTCAAAACAGGTTTTCTTCTTCGCCAACCCTAATGGGTTTATTCTTTAAAACATCTGACTGAATATTCATTTAAAATTTGTTTAAAATTGTATCCCACATGATAAGCAGTTTTTGGTCTTTAAACCTTTATCCCAGTCATTATACTAAGCATGTCTCGAAAATTTGGTAAAATCGCCATTTCGGAAATCTGAGATTTTCTTTTCCTTATTAACTTGCAATTTGGGACCAGATATCACATTCATATTAATAATCTAATTATATTATGGTCACTAAGTCCTAAATTCTCCTCAAATCTAAACTTCATTCACCATACTTTCATCATTAGTTAATTATTTAAGTCTAATAGGCTTAATATCATTATTAATTTTGGACCATCTGGCTCAAAAAGTTTTCTAGTATACAATTTATGAATGCCGAACTACTACGGTCCATATTAGACAAGGAATCCCAATGAATGCCAGGAAAATTAAAATCACCAATTATGACTATACCTTTTTCATTACTGTGGCATGCTGTCTCAATTTTCTTTCACAATTTCAGCATCTAATTTTGGACTCTGGCCAGGAGGTCTATAAATGCCACTATTCAGTACGATTTGTTGTGCATAAGGATAGCTATCCACACAGATTCAATATCATGATTAGTTTTAAAGTCAGTCATTAATACAGATTGAATATGCTTTTAACATAAAGCGCCACACCACCACCCTTCTTTCCTCTACGCTGGTATAAATAAAGTGAATATCCCTCTATTTCATATTCCTGCAAGGAGTCTCCATATAATTCTTTATTAACCCATGCCTCAGTTATGCAAATAATGTCTAGGTTCTCATTTATGGTATAACTAATCGGATCATCTTTTTTATTTCTAAGGCTATGAGCATTTTTGTGTGTAAAAACATTTGATACTCGAAAATGCTGTTATTTTTATTGCTATCGTCATTATTTGAACCTGTAAACAACTATTAGTTGTTTATTTAGCTCCCCAATATTTATAGTTTCCATTTTTATTATTTGTATCCAAGATTTAGCCCACCACCCCCAACTTTAACTAGTTTTTTGCTAAACAAAGTCTCCAAACTGTTACTGAAAAGCTCAACACCTTTACGACTCAAGTGAACTCATCTGCTGCCAAAAAGATCTTGATCCAGAAATTCTCTCCACAATCCAAAAAACCTAATATTTTCTGAAAAACATAATATCCTAACCCTTCCATTTACACCTAAAGCCCTGACTTCCCCCATTCCTGACCTGCACCTAACCTAGGTAAAATCCCAGAAATAATGCACCTTCTTCCACTAGCTTTCTTCTTCTGAATCAATCTCCTATAATCTGCAATTAATTCTTCTGACCTTCTATGCCCTATATCATTTGTACCCACATGCACAATCACCTCTGAATCAACATTTGTAGAATCAATCTCTCTATCTGATCCTATCCACGATATCACTCACTCTGGCACCTGGATTAACATACTCTCAATCGTTTCTTTTTATTCTTAGTTTGAAAAGTCCTATCTAGGTATCGTATCATAGAGTCTCCAATTAGCCAATTTATCAGTCTTCCTTCAGAAAACTCAACATTACCATTGCATCTCTGAACCCTCCCCATCTGGAAGACAGTCTCGAACCTGTTTCTGCAGGTCAAAGGCATGACTGACTTTCGAGATCCTCATCTTTAAATCATTATTTCTAGTTCTACAACTCTATATTCATTCTGCAGACCTATTATACCCTTACTTTATCCTTTTCCCTCTCCTCTTCCTTGCCTAGGTGAATCACTATTCCTGTCTACCCCATATCCCGCTCCCTCCTTGCCTCGACATCCTTACTAACTTTTTTCCTAACACTTCCCTACTTTCTCAACTCAAATACTTTTTCTTTCAATCCATTCACAATTTTCACTCAGTCTTGAAATCTCCTTCCTTAACAACACATTCTCTGCATTCAAATCACAAGAAGCAGGGCATCTATTCACATATTCACCTCTTACAGTCCCACAAATATCACACAGAGCATACATACTTAAATTATTATTAACTTTACTAACCTGTAACTATTATTTTACCAACTACAGTTTAATATCACTAAAGCCTAAAAAGAAAAATAAACTTACTTCTCTTTAAAATAGCGTTAAAATTTAAAACAATTATTTAGCTTAGCCTAGGCCAGGGATATATAAAAGTTAAAAAGTAGGCTTAACTGTAGTCTGTGTGGAAAACCTAATTTAATTTAAATTATCACTAAATTAAAGTAACAATTAATAAAGACTGTATTTAAATACAGAAAGTCAATTTAAGAATCCAAATAAACCCAGACACAGAAAACAGTAAAACTCTTACCTATGTTAGCCTAGGGTTAGGCTATCAAATTTAAATTATCACAAAATTAATATAAACAACGCCACTATCATAAAATACATTCAGTATGTGTAATTTAGAAACACTAACACTTTTAATTTGTTTACAAAATTCACTTTCTAAAATACACAAATTATATTAACCTGAACTAGAGGGCCTGAAATGAGACCTAACCTGGATGGATCAAAAAAGAAAAGTATGGGAGTTTTAACAACTTTGAGAGGCTGTAACTTTTTTTCCTAAAGAGACCACTACATTTGTTTTTTTTTATTCTTCATTATTATTTTTTTAGAGTATATCCTGTGATTTTTATAAAAATCGAGGGTGAAGCCCCTCTGTGCTACTATTACCAAAATAAAATGAATAAAGAGAAACAAATATAGTGTTAAGTTAAAAAATTTCCCATAGGCTTATAAAAAAATTAGTAGGCCTTGTGGTCATTTTAGGGCCATCCTAGTTCAGGTTATGATTTGTTAAGTATACATAGATTTTCTCTGTGTATACCTAATAAAACCTATCATAACCTGGACTAGAGGGCCTGAAATGAGACCTAACCTGGATGGATCAAAAATGAAAAGTCTATTAGAGTTTTAACAACTTTGAGAGGCTGTAACTTTTTTTCCTAAAGAGACCACTACATTTCTTTTATTTTATTCTTCATTATTATTTTTTTAGAGTATATCCTGTGATTTTTATAAAAATTGGGGGTGAAGCCCCTCTGCGCTACTATTACCAAAATAATAATGAATAAAGAAAAATAAACAGTGTTAAGTTAAAAAATTTCCCATAGGCTTATAAAAAAAATTAGTAGGCCTTGTGGTCGTTTTAGGGCCATCCTAGTTCAGGACTTCAGGTTATAAGATTTGTTAATAATACATAGATTTTCTCTTGTGTATACCTAATAAAACATATAACCTGAACTAGAGGGTATGAAATGAGACCTAACCTGGATGGATCAAAAATGAAAAGTCTATGAGAGTTTTAACAACTTTGAGAGGCTGTAACTTTTTTTCCTAAAGATACTGCCACGTTTGTTTTTTTTAATCATTATTATTATTTTTTGAAAATGTGATATTTATAAAAATCG
>JABUQX010062423.1:0-5000 GCA_015478945.1 Trachelipus rathkii | reverse complement strand
TTTTTTTTTTCATCGATTTCCTTTTTAACTTAGATTTTTAGGGTTTCTCCAACTTGGTCTTTAGCACGTAAATTTACCTATTTTGGACAGCCATTATTATAATTTTTACAGAATTTATCTACTTTTTTAGTTGATCAAATAGTATTTTTTTTTTTGTACGCAATTTCGTGAGAACGTGTGAGTGCGTGAGTCTTTTTAAACTTCTGGATTTATTCATATTTTAGATATTTGCTGTAAATAGGGTTTTATTTCATTTTAAAATTTAGGCATTAGCGTACGACATCTTTACAAATAAATTTTCCTCATTACTCCTTTGGTTTTTGTCTATTGTTTCTGTCTGTTTTTTTTCTTTTTTTTCTTTTTTGTGATTGTGTGTGCGTGTTTGCGTGTATGATAGCAGATTTTCACAGGCGTTGGCTTTCTTTTTGACTAACCAACACAATTTGGCTTTGCACTCTAAACTCTGCATCATGGGAATACTACATCCTCTAACTCTAAACCTAATTTTATGGTCTTGTCTGAGACCAGATGGCTAAGAATTCATCCTTTAACTCGTTTAATATATAATCCAACTATAACTATATTTTATAATTTCGTTTGAAGGTGGAGTATGTGGCCTATTGTAAATTATAAACATTCCTATAACACTTCTCGAGAATCTCGAATCTCCTTAACTTCGATTGATTCTGTGGCTTAAAAAAATCTTTCTTATGCTTTCTGCTACTGTTCGTCCTACCGAACAGATTTTCATGCCCTTTTTTGATTACCTTACTACTATCTCACGAGACTGTTATATTCTTTCTCATCCAAATTACTGAGGTCCTCTATTTAGGGGATTTTCAATGTACACAAAAGTGAATTGGTTGGGTTCCTCTCGTTTACTGATTTTAGTTGGGAGGGAAGCCGCGATAATTCAGTATTCTCACTATCATGGAGAAAAAACTGATTAAATAACCTTCACACATTCCGGATCGTCCAACCGATTCTTAAACACACTTGACCTATGTTTCACCACTAGTCCTTCTCTCATAAATACACCACCTTCGCGCCTATCGGTAAATCTGACCACAACCTTATATCACTTAATTTAATACTTTCTCCCCAACATCTTCCATCCTGCCCTATGCGGTTTTTCTTGGCCACTTTGATTCGGGCCGATTGGGGGCATTTTGCGTTGCTTTACCCTAACTAATAATAAGTGACTGGCTTTGACTCTTAGACGGGCTCAGTATCTGCCGATTAAAGTAGGAAACTGTAATTGTATGGGATGAGGCAGGTTCTCCTTCTTGGACTTAAATCTTTTCTCCTTCAAAATCCATAGTTCGATCGCGCTTTGTTGCCTGGCCATTCAGGCTAGAGGAGACAGTGCCTTATCGGGGCTGGAAAAATTCTCGTTCTCCTATCACTCTTGCAATTTTCATTCAGCTAGGAAATCGTTGCAGGGATACTCTTCGACGAGCAAAGCGGAACTTTCATTAAACGAAAATGCGCTCTGACCTCCTTGGTTCTCCTACTGACCTCTTGCCAAAAACATCTCTAACAACTTCTGTAAATCATCCTTTCCTCCTTTTATTCGCTCTGATGATTCTGATGTTAATACTCCACCTGAAAAGGCCAATCATCTCTTAGGCTTCCTATTTTCGTCTAACTCAACCCTGGACGATTCTGGCATTCCTCTTCCTCCTCCTTCTCCTCTCATGTGTCCTATGCCTTTACCTGTAATTTCATTTGATTGGGTGCATGGGCTCCTGAAATCGGAATGCGGTGGCCCGGATAGGCATTCCTCTCCGAGTTATTGAGGAAGTTGTGCTTCCGTTGCTGACCCCACCCCTCGTTCAACTTTATTCTCTATGCCTCTTTTACGTAGACTTCCTCAGTGTTGAAGGCGCGCATTATGTCCAACCTTTTCTGAAAATGATGCTGCTCTGATCCTTCTAACTATCGCCCTATAGCTCTCACTGTATTCTTTCTAAGAACTTTGAAACCCTTCTACCCTTCTCAACTTCTTAGATCATCTGAAATCTCTTTTCCTTCTTTCTGATTACCAGTTCGGCTTTTCCCTTCGAGATCTACTGGCGATATTTACTTTCCTATTTAACAGATTTATGGTATTTTCCGCCCTTAGAACTACGGGAAGACTTGTGTCGTGAAACGTTTGACATATCCAAAGCATTTGACCGAGTATCGCACGCGTTACTGCTCTCCAAGCTCCCCTCCTTTGGGTTTCCTTCTTCTCTTTGCTTATTTATGTCTAGCTTTCTTTCAAATCGCTCAATGTTAGCTGTTGTTGATGGGGGCGACTTCTTCTTTTTTCTGTCAATAGCTGGTGTGTTCCTCAGAATTCTGTTTTTATCTCCTACTTCATTCCTGCTTTTCATCAATGATCTTCTCATCTGCCACATCTAACTCTATCCACTCAATATGTCGATGACTTAAACCTTCATTCTTCAACTCATATCAATTCTGCTCCCTCTTTACTTCTAGAATTGCCTCTCGTCTTTAATCTTTCCGATTCTACTTTCTCGCTGATCGATAGAATTTCAGGGTTGGGTCGCCTCAAGCTTGTGAATTTTTCTTTAAAAACCCAACTCTTCTACAAATCTCTCTCTCCAAACTTCTTACTTTTCTATCTCTTTCGACGGTTTCTCTCGTCTCTCTTCTGCTAGACAATATAAACATCCTTGGCCTTAACATAAAACAAAAAAATGTTTAAAACCTCAACACAGTGGTTTGCTAGGGCACGGCCTCAAAGAAAACTGAGTTCTGTTTAGAGGGTGCGAGACTTTTTTTTCCTTCTTCTCAGTTACTCCACCTTATACAAGGGTCTAATCCGCCCTTGTATGGAGTACTTGTCTCATATCTGTGGGGGGCGGGGGGCTCTGGTTTTCATCCGGCTTTTAGAGATAGGTCGAGTCAAAGGCCAAAAGATTATAAACTGTCCTGTACTTTCTTGTTCACTTGACCCTTTATATCTTGCGGCCGCGATGTTGGTGCTTTATCCCTTTTCTATAGGTACTGTAGAGGCAAGTGCTCGATTGAACTATTCCCCTCGCCGTACCACCACCTTTCGACGCCCTCGTAGCACAAGGGGGTGCTGTGTCGGCACATGAGTTTTGTTTGATGTTAGTAACTCCAGACTTGGTTCGCTGCGGTTGCTTCTTTCTTCTGCAAGCCTCTGTTCTGTGAATTCTCTTCCATCATCTGTGTTTCGTACTCAATTTAATTTCCCTTTATTTTAAAGCCTGCGTCTGTGCTCATCTGCCTAATTTGCGTTAGATGGATTTTTTGAGGCGTTAAACACCCACTCCTTGAAAGGGTTATGCCCGTGCAGCGGCGGTTGACAACTGTAAAAAATAAGTAAATAAAAGGTTCTAATAAGGAATTCCGTTAAGCTAGCTGAAACCCCCACAAGAATGGCACCTCCGACGGTGAACCACTTCTAGAATGCATTTAAAAAGCATAACCGAGGAGGCTTAGCTCGCTGACAAAAAAAAAAAAAAAAAAAAAAAAAAAAAAAAAACAAATTCCAGAAAACCAATAACATTTTACAGCTTAGGTCACAACTAGAGTTGTTAAAAAACGTGTTTTTTTAAAATCGTTTTTTTTAACATCGTTTTTTTGTTTTTTTGTTTTTTATTGTTTTTTATTCGTTTTTTTTGTTTTTTTTTAAATTTCTTTAAATTTTATCATACCATTCTACTAAATATTTATTATTTACCTTATTTATTATAGGAACAGGTGTTACAGGATAATAATTAATTATATATTTAAAGTTATATACATTAAATGGTTTAAGTTGATAATATCTCATAAAATTTTTGACAATGGCTGAAAGAAAACAAACACCTGTCCATTCTCTATTTACTGTTAAGGAAAATCATACATACAAAGGTAAAAGAGCACTTTGTAAATTGTGCTTCACTGAGGTGGCCAATAATGGTTCAAGGAAAGAACAACACATACCAAATTGCAAAAAATGCAGTGATGACAAAAAAATGAAATACTTGGGAAATCAGAAAGAGAGTAAGAGTACAGCAAAATCAAGGGAAAGGAAGCAAAGTAAAGAAATGCAAATGCTAACAAAGCAGAAAAAGAGCACAAATAAATAAGCCATCAGTTGACACTGTTCCTATCACTGATAAATCTGATTATGTTTAAATTGCTCAATGTGAAGACAATAAAGGTCAATATATATATATATATATATATATATATATATATATATATATATATATATAATTATTAATATTATATATATATATATAATTATATATATATATATTAATATATATATTTATATATATATACCGTATTATATATATAATATATATATATATATATATATATATATATATATATATATAATATATATATTAATATTTAGTATATATATTATATATATATAATATAATTATATTTACTGTATATATATATATCGGTATATAATATATATATATATAATATTATAATATAATATATATATATATATAATATTATATATATATATATATATATAATATATATATATATAATTATATTTAATATATATATATATATATATATATATATTATATATTATATATAATATATATATAATATATATGATATATATATATAATAATAATATATATATATATACGGTATATATCAATATATTATAATATATAATATATATATATATATTATAATAATATATATATTATATATATATAATATATATATATATTTATTATATATATATTATATATATTATATATATATATATATATATATTATATATATACGGTTTAATATATAATATTAATATATATAATATATAAATAATAATATATATATTATTATATATATATATATATATATATATATATATATATACGGTACTATATAATACTTTTTTCCTTCTTATCAAAACATTGCATACAAATACAAACAATATACAAAGCAAATTGAAACATATTGTCATAATTTTTCTTCAGGTTCAAGCTTTTCAGAAGGTCTAC
>JABUQX010062422.1:47500-73796 GCA_015478945.1 Trachelipus rathkii | reverse complement strand
AATAAAGAGGGTTAAGGTTATCCTTGGAATATTGACATCATATTTGTTGTATCTATCATTTTGGGTATAAATATTTGCTAGTTACGCAAGCCATGCCCAAAAATTCGCAAAAAAAGTAGTACCGATCTTCATATATTTAATTTCAAGCATTATATTAATTGTGCAACACGATAGTCATCTGTCCTTGCAACTCGCATTAAGCCAGAATTTTAAAGTGTATCTAAATTTATTTCATGAAAAGACTAACATGAAGTAAATGGGTTTCAGAACAAATAAAAGGTTTGGAGACACTACCATGAGACTTTTTAGGTTCATTTTTATAACCTTTTGTAAAAAGTTTTTTTTTTCATTTTCCAGATTCATTTCAAACATTTCATACTAACTCTATCATGAAATATGAATGACTTCGGTTGGTGGGACGCAGACTGATTATTTAAATTTGTCATACAACAAATGCTATAAATGTTTGAAAGTTGAGAGGTCTATTATTTCTTTTGTTTTAGTATTAATTGAAAAAAAAAGAAAAAAAATTTTACAACTGGAAAAAGTACGAAAGTCAACTAACTTTCACAGGCATATCTAGTAAGAATAAACTTATTATAAAAAAAAAAAAAAAAAAAAAAAAACTAACGATTATTTTCAACAGGATCTTTAAGTTATATAAACTATAATATATAAATATAATATAATAGTATAATATATATACTATAATACTTATTATTATATACTATAAATATATATAATATATATAATTAATATATATAATCATCATATAAACTATATATTATATAAATATATATATATATACTATATAAAGAGAGGCGGTGATATATAGGTAACCTTGCTTGAACAACATATTTGAAAAAATTTACGTATATGTCTAAATTTAGATACTCTTAATATCTAATTAGCAAATAAAGGACACTCATTTCGATAACCAATTTCCTATTTACATATCTAGTAATAATATCTAAACCCTATAATAATTATACTAATATTATATATTATATATATAGAAAGTAATAATAAATTATAATATATAAATATATAGTAATATTATAATATATAATAGTTATACGTTGTATATATATAATATATAACCTATATATATTTATATTATATCAATATCTATATATATATATTTATATATATCATTTAACTTTATAAGATAAATTTAATTATACTATATATATACTATATATAATAGTATAATAATATAATATCTTAAGGTATATATAGTTTAAGACAATACTGGCTAGTTGTCCCACTCCTGCCTGAATTACTTATAATAGATAATATATATATAGTATATACTATAATAATAGGAATATTAACTATTATATATATATATATATATATATATAATATAAATATAATATTAGTACTCACATTATATATATATAGAATATATATAATATATATAATAATTATTATATATAATATTATCACTATTTATATATATATATACTATATTAATATATAAAAGTATAATATATATATATTCTATATATACTATATATAAACAACGAACAAAAGACAATAACTTACCAGAAGTATATACAATAAATTAATGAATGATATAATATATATTATACTATATATACTATATATAATAATATATAGTAATATATACTTATATATATATATATATATTATTATATTTTATAATATAATATATGGGTTCCTTATACTTGTAAAGGTTCAGATATCGACACCTTTAGGAAAAAAAATTGGGATGTTGCCATATTAGGCCTCTTTACAGAATTTTAAATTGGGAGACATTTTTGGAAATGAAAAACGATTTTTAGGCAAACAAAAGTCAATACTATAGTATATATATATATATATAATATATATATCTATATATATATACTATATACATATATATTATATATTATAATATATATTATCATTAGTAATATTAAATACTTATTATAGTTTTAATTTTGGTTCATCGACGTAAAGAATGGTCTAAAAAACGTAAAATTAATGTACTTAACTTAAACTTACCTAACCATAACGTACTTATAAATATGGCATAACTTGTAAAAAATACTTAAAGCAGACAAATTTTATATATTTGAAAATTAATATAGAAGCAACGCCAATTTAGATTAATTTTGAAAGCATTTTTTACAAAAGTTTTTGACACAATCAACCCTAAAATATAAATTTATTATGTGTAGAATGCTATGACGTTTTTCCCAAATGCAGCATCTACAGTTTCTAGATAGGTAAGTTTGTAGTACTGTTAGAGAAAGGCTATAATTTATTTTATTTGATATGTTACAGCATTAATATGCTCAACAAATACAATTCACTATTCGAACAAAAGACACGTAAACTAAATACAATATAATGAAAACTAGCCAAGTTTCCACGCAGATATCGCACACCCGTTTTAATTTGATTAAAAATAGGCCCATTAACCAGCACCTGCGTAATCACGTAATATGCAACTAACACAAATTACTGCATTTAAATAATATATTTTAATTAACATTAATTATTTATTAATTATTAAATATCAACCTCTTCGGCAATATAACCACCAACTTACATATGTTATAATTCTTGAAAATTTTATAGGATAGGTCGCCTACGTCTATAATTTGGAAGCACAACAAAGAAATAATAGAATTTTTTTAATATCTACATCCTATATATTTTCCAAGAACAAGAAGGAATATCTGGACTTTAACCATATATATATAATATCACTATATATATATATATATATAATATACATATATATTATAGTCCCATCCATCAAATATAGAGTACATATATAAGAATACTACTATATTCACTATTATTCACCTACGCTTAATCTCGTTATACTGTATATATAATATGAAGAAATAAAGATTTATGTTACTCTGCCAGAAAAAGCATCTATCTTGACATAATTTCAGATAAAAATCTCTTCCGGTATTCCTATATATATAAGTAGTATACTAAATATTATATAAATATCAGTATGATATTCCATATCGGATTCAAACATGAATATCAGTATACTATTATAAGTGACATATAGATTAATCTCCCTCGATTTAGTTTTAATAAGGAGAAGTTTCTAAATATGAAAAATATATTATATAAAAATAGAAGAATAAGAGATTTAAAATAAGAAAATTAAATATTAATATATATAAATAAATAATTAATAATAATGATAACATAGATTATATATATAATATAATAGATAACAATTATATTATTTGTTATCTTATATTCCATAACAAATAAGAAACAAAAATATAATAGTTAATAAATAATATAGAGAAAAAAAGTATAATAAGTATAATTAAAATAAAGATATAAATAATTATAGATCATTATAGATAATTACAGATAAAATATAATTAATGATATTAAGAAATAATATATAAGTATATCATAATCTAACATATATAATATATAATATTATAATAACTGATAATAAATTTAATAATAATAATTAATAATTATAATTAATAAATATAATTACAAATATTTAATACATAATATAATTTTATATAAATTATAATTAATTTCTAATACAATATAATTAATTAATACTATAATAGTAAATATAATTAATTAAATAATATAATAAATAAAATATATATATAATATAGATAAATTATAAATGTATGTACTTCATAAATTTAATTATAGTATAAATTAAATTATAATGTAAATTATTTAGTTAAAAGAATATATTATAATATTAATATATATCATATATATTACATTAAAATTAAATAATATATAAATTAATTAAATAGAATAGAACATATATATATATTGATTTATAGGCATACTCAGTAAAATATAAATTTATATAACTATATAATTTAATATATACTACCTAATAATAAATATAATTGAAATTATAATATGAATTATATCTTTAATTATATATAATATAAATAATAACCTATCGTAACCAAGTATCAGTTTTCAAAATATTATACTTGATATTCATCACATAATTAACATATAACATTTACTTAGATATACATTATTAATAATTTAATGTTACCTGTGTAGATACAATTCTAGTACATATATAACCTCATATATCTATACAGAACTAACATTAATTTATAATAATACTCTTAATAATAATATAAGTACATAATAATTAATTAATAATATAATATTTATAGCTATTACATTATTAATGAAGTACATTATATAAAATTATAGTCTAATATACCATTATAAATTCAAACACCCATGCGGTCATTGAATAATAAAATATTAAATTGATATTATTAAGATTGATCTTAAATTCTATGACTTAATTTTACCGACTTAATATATTATGTAATCATACTTATACATAAATTAGTACATGAATAATCTTAGTTATATAAAAGATACATAAGCTTTAATTACTATCAACCCTGAAAAGTTTTATGACAATTAAATAAGTTTAAGTTAATTGGGTACGAAGATATTCGTCCTTGTATCAAATCACAAAGTATTAGGATTCTCAATAATAAATCTCAAAGTTCTAGAGGTGGTTCACTACAATATAATATATACTATGTAAATTAATATGTGATCATTATAATATATATATAGGTATCATAATCATATAGTATATATAAATATAATATATACTTTTAGGATATATATAGTAACTATAAGTATATATAATATATAAGTAAAGATGATGTTTTAATTTTTAATGTATGTAACGTGTAATAATGGATATGCATAAGTAATAAGATACCCTAGGTTAGATCTCCTTATTTAGTGGGTAAAGGAGGTAAACGTAGGTCCGTTATATAAACTGTTGATTAGCAGTGTTAAATTACCTGTATAACTGATATTAGTTCAATGGAATATCGTAATGTGTTACTATATATGATATGTACATACGTATACTTAATGAGACTAGTTAAAATTTAATTCTTTAGTAATATAATATTAATAGGATATAAAGTAAATTAAATTATATTTTAATAAAAGAGATACTTTGATATATTATATAGATATAGTTAATTCAATAAAAGTTATATTATAATATGTTTTTTTTATATGTACTATAGAATATAATAGTATTATATATATTAATATATGAATTATTAAAAAATTGTGTTATATTACTTACATATTGATTAATAATTATATATAATTTTTAATGCAAATATTCCAGGAAAACTAAATTGAAAATGTATAATAATGATAAATTATATAAATATATAATATGAATATAATATATTATAAAAATATACTATAATATATAATATAATATATATATAGATATTAAATATATATAATTTTTATATCGTATATAATATATTTCCAATAACTGATAAGTTAATACCAATTAAAATTGTATACACGCAAACCAACTAATAAATCATTTATATAAAAGATATAAAAGTCTTGGTAATTATAATATATAATAAATCATATAGTAATATAGAATATATATTATATAATTATATATATACGAATTATTATAATCATTATAATAATGAATATTATAATTATATATATATATTAATTATATATATATAATAATATTATAATATATATTATACTTAATTATATATTTAATTAATTCAATTATATATATATTATATTGATATAGATTATATATTTTATATAATATATAATATTAATTATTATTAATAGTAAATATAACTATATATATAATATAATATATAAAGCATTAATATTATTATATATATTTAATATTATATAGTATATATATTTATATAATATATATATATTTATATTTATATTATATATTAATATTATATATGTATAATATCATAATACGGTATACTAATATACTATATTATTTTAGACTCATATACTATTATATATATATATATATATATACTATAATATATTATATGTTATATATATATATAATATATATATATATTATTATATACTATTATATACATATAATCAAAATGATGCTCAATGGAAATGAACTAATAATTTAGTTTATAAAAGGAATATAAAAATTAAGAAAAATAGTGTGAAAGTCGACAAACCCCGAAATATTAAAAAGTAATAATATTTAAATAAAGCGACAACAAAGAATAAAAACTAATAATAACAACAAATAACAATAAATAAATAATTAGTTATTGTTAAAATAAAATAAATTAAATAAAATCTTACCTAATATAAATATTGAATTAATTAATAATTTACAATTGATTACTATAACTTTTTATTTTGCTATTTTTATATTAAAATCATTAAGATATTATTTCATGATTTTCCATTTCAAATTGGTTAAATTATATATATTGATTATTATTATTATTATTATATTATTATTATTATTAATATATTTATCAGTTAGTATATTATTTTAGTTATATCAGCATTATTACTTGTATTTCCAGCATTACTTATTATTACAGTATTTATTATATATTATTATTATTATTATTATATATATATTTATTATTAATTAGTATTAATTATATTATTATATTATTATTGTATTTTTACTATTATATATTATTCATCATTAATATTAATTTTTCTATTATTATTTATTTATTATAATTATTTTATTATATATGATTTATTATTCATATTATTTTATTATTTTATTATTTTATTATTATTATTATTATTATTATTATTATTATTCATAATTATATTATTATTATTATTTTATTTTATTTATTATTTATTATTTTTTATTTATAATATATATTATTATTATTATTATTATTTTATTATTATTTTATATTTATATGATTATTAATATCATTATTATTATTTATCCTTAAAACTCGCGGGAGAAATTGCTACAGACATTTCTTATGTCAACATTTGGATACTGTGTACAGAGCAGTTTCACTTGATTTTTGCATGCTTCAATGGCTCAACCTTACGGTCTTCTCCATTCCGTGACAAAAGGTTTTCTGAAAAACAATATTAAAATCAAACAGGGCATGGCGAAAACTGAGTAACCAAAGAGCGACGCGAAGTTACACAAAAAATTTCTTGCTAAATTTTGAACATAGTTATGCGGCTGATGGTCGCCCCTACGGCATAATATATCTAGTATCAAATTTTCAACGCACCACATTAAATATTATCGGGAAGTGTAAGACAATTAAAAGAAATTCACAGAAATTAACGCAAATCTTTTAAAGAAGGGAAACTTCTCTACATAGGTCTATTAGTAGGTATTCAAAACCGATATGACCTTCGCCACTACGAGTCTAACGACATCTCATCGCGTGTAGAAATAGATTCTCTATTGCACTTATAATGTCTGAGATAATAGAGTAAATTACTACTTCTCCGTTATTTTAACACTTCCGATTAAAAAATAAAAAGTTCCAGTTTTGTGTAAATTTTCAATAAAGGAGGGAGTTCAAATCATTTGGCTAGGCTGGCCCCAGTTTCAGGTCTCCCACCGCTAAAAAAGTAGGACAGTACAATTAATGCGGAATTTTCAGCGCCGATTTTTGACTATATAATACACCAAAGAGATAGATTTTTGTTGCCCTCCTAAAACGTTGTTTTTCCCGGCCGTTATTTTAGACTGTACGTACATTCTTCTCAGCGAATTTTCAATTTTTTCAAAAATGGTAATTTTTGGTAGTTTTTCTGATTATCAACGTTTCAATAATTTTATTTGCAAAGTGACTTCAAACTTGAAATATGCATTAGTTACATTACCTACATTAGTACAGAAGTACATTTGCTTTTTATGAATTTTATTGAGTTTTGCTGCTCACGTTTGTCCAATTTCAAACCCATTTCTTTTTGTAATTTGATAAAGTGAAAAATGACATATTTTCATTTATCATACTCAATCCGATCAAACTCCAATTTTCAGAGACTTGCTATCAATCAGGGCAAGATAGCATCTTCTTTACTTACGATTAATTTCTTTTATTAATGCAATAGGTTTGGATATTGTTTTTGGAACAAAATTTGGCAAAAAAAAAATTTCAAAAATATTTTTTCTAAAAAATTTCTAGTCGATATACAAAAATATATCTAACTAAAAAGATGATCTGCCGATGTATACAGCCTGAAAAATTTTGATGTGAACTCGATGAGTAGAAAAAATTATGTTAAATTTGTCCCTTTTTCAAAGTAAAAAAGAAATGGGTTTGGAAAATTGGACAACGCTGAGCACCACAAACTCAGAAAAATCAGATAAAACAAATGTGACTATTGAGGGTAATGGACCCATCTATGACTATGTTCAAGTTTGAAATCACTTTTCAAAAAATTATTGAAAAGTTGATATGAAAAATAGTCAAAAAACATGGATTTTGAAAGAATTGAGAAATCTGACAGAACGGAATCACTACAGTCACAGCAAAAAACCGCCGGAAAACGAGAACGTTTTATGAGGGCAAAAAAGCTACCTTTTTGGATGTTTTATATAGTCAAAACCGGCTGAAAATTACGAATTTTTATGTCCATTTTTAGTAGTGGGCTGGAAAAGAACTGGGCCCGGACCCCAGCAAAACAATTTTGAAAACACAACGCACTCACTCAGAAAATAACTTCAATCCAAAGAAATTAATAAATAAACCAATAAATAAAAATAAAGTTGTAAAAGGAGGATTAGATAATTAATAAGCAATATCGGTTTTATGTGAGTTTTAACTGTTTCACTAAAACTCTAGTGCGATTTAGTTCTATATTAACTTCTATAATACTTCAGAGTAGTATCTCTAAGCTGCGTGACGTCGCGAGTGAACCGATTTGTCTAAGTTTTTTACCCTTATCTCGAGATATGAAGTACGTTGTTTGTTTAGCTATTCTAATTTGTTGCATCAACTACTTTCAATCGTTGCTCACTTCTCCAATTCCGAAGCTTCCTTGATTTTCTCATTGAACAGAATCTTTATGCGTGCGGAAATGTCGTAGGGAGATGTATTAAGAACTTTTTTAGGTTATTAAGGAAGAAGAAGAAGAAAGAAGAAGAAGAAAGAGCGTAATGAAGATAATCCAGATAACAAGAAGAAGAAAGAGAAGAAGAAGAAGAAGAAGAAGACAAAGAAGAAGAAAAATTATTGGATATAAAGAAAGAAGAAAAAAGAAGAAGATAAAGAAGGATTAAAGCAAAAGAAAAGAAGAAGAAAAAGAGAAGAAAAGAGAAGAGCTAGAAACAAAGAAGAAGAAAAAGAAGAGAAAAGAAGAGAAAAAAGACAAACGAACAAACGAAAAAAGGAAAAAGAAAAAGAAAAAGGAAAAAGAAGGTGCAGGAGTTAGAAGCACTGGAAAATAGACTTTTTAGGTTCCGCTCAAGCTCCAGTTTCGTTAAGATCTTTATTTTATGTTAAAAAAAATTTTGTTTAGATCTGTTGCAACTTGGATACATTTAATCTGTATATACTGTTTTTGAAAATAAGTATATTATTTCACCTATATTCTTGTAACATCATGAGTTTGCTCACTATAGAGAGATCACGCTTCTAAGCAACAAAGCCTCATAATCTGATTAGGTATTTCTAGTTTTTATTCACTCAGAACAGAGTTCATCGTTTCGTAAAGCACCAAACATCCATGTGTGCTAGGATTGGGGTCACTGTCAACATGTATCATACATGAGTTTCGCTCACTCAGATACAGTTTCTGTTTTCTAAGCATTCAAGAATCAAGTAGTGCTACAGAAGTGGGTGAAATTTTCTTAGTCATTTGGACTTATATCAAAGCTTATTTACTAACAAGTATTATTCAGTGATTATCAATTAGATTCACCGTCTTTAGAACAGATATGTCTATGCGGTGAACGATCAAACTATTACTACGACCTTATTCAGGTCTTTGCATATCATAGGATCAACATTACAAAAAATCTAAGGTTAAAGTGTAAAGGATTTATTCACAGTTATTCACTTAGTGCATCGATTAGATCTCAAGGTTTTTAGAACGATGCTATGTTCAATGCGTGTTGAACATCAAACACTAATTTACTCGTTTATTCAGATGTGATCGATTTGCCATCACAATCTATAGAACGACAGAGTATTTATATGCGCGTAAACATCAAAACAATTATATTATTAGAAGAAGAAGAAGCAAAGAAGAAAGGAAGAGAAGAAGAAAACAGAAAAAAAGAAAAAGAAAAAGAAGAATAGCAAGAAGAAGAAAGAAGAAGAAGAAGAAGAAGAAGAAGAAGAAGAAGAGATCCTTACACTCGACAAAAAAAAAATAAGAAAAAAACTTACATGTAGTAATTAAAAATATTGTCCACAAATGACATACGACCCAAAATTTTCTTAAGTTCACATATGGTCCTTTTCCTGCAGTCTCCCTTGCCTACATTCAGGACACCGAAAGTGAGATCTACTGGATCAAGGCTGAGATAAGAAAAAGATCATTAAATACGGAGATAGTAAAACAAGAAATGAAAGACATTAAAATAATTTAACAAACATTATCATAAATATAATAAATAATCAATAATAGATAATCAATAATAATATAATAATAATAAAAATAAAAATAAAAAATAATAATAATAATAATAATAATAATAATAATAATAATAATAATAATAATAATAATAATAATAATAATAATAATAATATTAATAAAAATAATAATATAATAAAAATGAAAATAATAAAAATAACTAATAATAAGTGCAGCGTAATAATAATATTAATAATAATTATAATAATATATAATAATTAATAATAAATAATTAATAATAATAAATAAAATAAATAATAATAATAATAATAATAGTAATATATAATTATATAACAATAAACAATAATAATAATAATAATAATAATAATAATAATAATAATAATAATAATAATAATAATAATAATAATAATAATAATAATAATAATAATAATAATAATAATAATAAAAAAATAATAATAATAATAATAATTATTTTGCAAAAGTTCAAAGATTTAAAACTGCTATAATACCTATATATATATATATATATATATACTATATTATAATATTATATAGTATTATATATATATATATATATATAAAATATATATTATATATATTATATATATAATATAGATATATATATTATATATATAATCATATACATAATACATTAATTAGATTAAATATATATATATATTTTTTTCTTTTTTTCTTTTTTTTAATTTAAATAAATTAAAACGTCACGCGCCCAGCACATCTACAAACAAGAGCAAGGTGTAATTAAATCAACAAAAAAACAGATCAAAAAAATAGAAAGAAAATGAGACAACGCGATATATAGAAATTAAAACATATAAGAAAGTGAGGAAACACAGAAAGAAATAAGGAAAGAAGAAATAATAGTGACATGAGAGTCAGAATCACTTGAAGCAAAGGTGAGTTTTGCAATTATTCCTGCTACTCAGAACACTTACTAAATCAACACAAAAACTATAAACGAAATCCCTAATCAAGACTAGTCTGGGCTTACGAGGGACGTCTTGACAAGGAGTTGGCCACGCGAGTGGAAAGCTCCCTCGCAGAACTTGCCGCTCTACGGTTACCTATAAGAAAAGAGATGACAAGATCACCAACATGTTCGCGCCCGCAAAGTACGCAGGCAAGTAAGTAGAACTAGAAAGATAGCGACAGTTATATAATGTCTTCTTTGGCTCTTGCCGCACCCAATCGCAGCCATGAGGTGCAACATTGACGGCCACACCCCAGATACTGAGAGCCAGTACTCCATAAAAGGGCGGCATGAAGAGCCCTTGTATAACTGGATGTAACTGTGACGAGAGGAAAAAAAAGTCTCCGCAGTCTAAAACAGCAACTCACAGTTTCTTTGAGCGCCCGCCTTAGCAACTATTGGGATATATCTTTCTAGAACATTTTTTTTTATGTTTAAGGCCAAGGATGTTATATTGTACACAGGAGAGACGAGAGAACCGTTCCCAAAGGGATAGGAAAGTTAGCAAAGGTGTCTTAGAGAGACATTCTGAAGAAAGTTGAAGTTTTTAAGAAATTGAAATTTCACTAAGTATGAGACGAACCCCCCCGAAATTAATCCAGAATTCAGCAGAGAATAGAATTCGGAAAATTAGACGAAGGCCAAATTCTAGAAGTAAAACGGGGAGTAGATGAATGAGCTTGAAGAATGAAGAGGTCGAGTATCAGGCAATGAGTTGAATAGAAGTAGAATGTTGCAGCGTGAGAAGTAATTAATGAAAAGAGGAATAAAGTAGGAGTATAGACAAGACCTGAGGAACACCACTTTATTGACTCAGAAGAGGAAGAAGACGGTTGCGCACCATCAACGACAGCGCATATTGAGCGATTTGAAAGAAAAGATAGAAATAAGTAAGAACAGAGAAGGAGGAAACCCAAAGGAGGTGAGCTATGGAAGCAGAGTGCGCGTGCCATAAAAAACCCGAGAAATCAAATGCTTTGGAAAAATGATACAAGCGCTACCACGCACAGTCTCCCGTAGTCCTAATGGGCGCGGGGAAAACATAAATATCCGGGTTAAATAGGAAAAGATATAATCACCAATGTAAGACCTCAGGAACGCCGAAAGCCTATGTGCGATCGGAAAGAGAAGAAGTGAGGATCCCAGAATGTCTAAAGAAAGTGAGAAGTTATAAGGTGTTTCAAGATCTTAAGAATTAGAATACAGGTAGAGAGTTATATAGGGCAGATAGTTAGAAGGGTTCAGAGGGCTTCTTTTCTTCGAGAGATAAGTTGGACATGTGCGTGCTTCCAAACACTGAGGGAAATGTTAGTATTGAGACATAAAGAAGAATAAGTGAACCCGGGGGGGGAGGGAAGGCCAGCTCGGAAGCCACCTCCTCACAAAAATCGCGAGAATGCCCATCCGGGCCCCACTTACTAAAGTTCATAACTTCTACAGGAGCATTGCACCCGATCAAATGTACATCACAGGCAAAAAGAAGACACCCGAGAGAGAGAAGGTGAGAGGAGAGGTAAATGCCAGAATCGTCAAGGGTTGAGTTAGAGGAAAAGTAGGAGGCAGAAGAGATTTGGCTGGCCTTTCAGTTGGAGAGTAAGCAACAGAGCCATCAGAATCGAATAAGAGAGGAAAGGTAGAATTGTACGACGTTGTTAGAGTGTTTTTGCTAAGAGGCAGAAATTTCAGTTAGAGACCAAGAGGATTAAGCGCACTTTCTTGTTATGAAAGCCCGCTATTGCTCGCTCGAAGAGTATCCCCTGCACTATTTCTAGCTAGAATTTGAAATTAGCGAGAGTGAGTGATAAGGAGACGCGATTTTTCACCCGCCATAAGCGCTTTCTGGCCTGTGAATGGCCAGAAAGAAAGGCCACGATCGACACAATGGAATTATGGATGAGAGAAAGATTATGTCGAGAAGGATATGAACCTGCTTATCCGTGCAACGATTACAGCTCCACATTAGTTGACAGAAGCCAGAAGCGTCGATCAGATCAAAGCAGTCTTCATTATAGTAGACGATAGAAGCGACGCTAAGCCCCAACACCATGCCAAGATGGCAGGAAAAAAGCAACTAGAGGCAGGATGGAGTAGGGAAGAAAGTATTAAAGTAAGAGATTAAGAGTCTTGTGCCATTTACCAAATAGGAGCGAACGTAGATGTATTTATAGAGAGAGGGAACTAGTAAGTGAAACATCGTTACAAGTGCTGTTTCCAAGAATTGGATTGCGAATCCGGCAATGTTGTAGGTCTTTTTAGTGCTCAGATTCGTTAAAGTGGCTAGAATGATATCGGCCCCTCCCCACCTAATCAGTATTGAGAAACCCAACCAAATCATGCGGTACATGAATCCCCTAAATAGAAGACTCAAGTATTGATGAGAAAATAATAACAGTCTCGTGAAGGTGGTAAAAGATATTCAAAGAAAAGAGTGAAAATCTGTATCTGTTAGGAGAAACAGATAGCAATAAGCACAATTATTAGTAGCTAGTAAGGGAGAATTTTGAGCCACAAAGACATCGAAGTTAGGAGTTCGAGATTCACATACGTGTTACAGGAGAAATTAATGAGTATACAATAGGCACTACACACTCCACCCTTCAGACGGAACAAATTATGAAAAGTAACTAGTTGTTGTCAGCGGGGTTTGATTTAATACATTAAACAGCGTTGAGGTGTGAATATCTTAGCCGATCTGAGTCTCCAGACAGGAGCAATAAGAGTTAGAGAGTTAGAGTTAGAGTTATTCCATCATTCAACAGAAGATGATACAGATAAATCTACGTCTGACGAAGTTCATAATTAATACAAAAGCCACGTCATATGCAAAACCTGTGCCATCTTTCACAACCACACACACACAACACAACACGACTACACACAAAAATAAGAACAATAGACTAAAAAAAAGAAGAAAATCGGGATAAAATTGAATAAACAGAAATACCTAACTTAGAAAATTCGAGCACTAAAATTAAATTAAATAAAGAAATATATACCTATACACTAAAAAACAAACAAACCTAAATCAAACTTTACTACGCTTACTAAAATTTATTAAAAATCTACAACTAAATAAAAGAAAAAAAAAAATAAAAAAAACTAAGGCATATAAAATTTAAAGTACTTAATATTATTTAAAATAAACATAGGATTAAAGATATACACTGCAACCTAAACAACTTTGCTACCCTTACTAAAATAATTTTAACCTACAAAAAAAAAAAAATTGAAAAAACTTATGGTTTTTCCTTTTTTAAAACTGCAGCAGCTGTTGTAAATATCAAGCGAAAGGAGGACAGAAATAACCTAAATTAAGTTTCAATTTGACTACCAAGTTTACCATAAAGATCTTGTTCAATTAAAACACAGAATAAGATTAAAAACATAAAACACACAACACACTTTCACTAATCCAATATAATTGAAAAATACAATAACAAACTAGAAGTAAAGTATTAAACAACTTTCGACTCAAGGAAGAAAAAATTCAAACGTATAACATCTCACAGACATTAAAGAAGCAGGTATATAAATATGTTATATAGTAGGATAATAATACTGTGGCGATATTTAGATATTATACATATTGACTAATAATAGTCTATGTAGGCGCCAGGACGCAACAGAAGGCACGGCGCATGCCGCGGTGGCGCAAGGGGTGCCGGAGCGGAGGAGAGCCGGCGGCGCGAAGGGATGGAGGTGCGACGCGGCGACCGCGCAGCGGCCGGCCCGGGGGCGGGGGGCCGGGGCGGCCGCGACCGGGAGCGGCGCGGCGGCCGGACGGCCGAGCCTCGGCGGAGGAGCGGAGGGCGGAGGTGAAACGCGATGAGAGGCGATGGGCGAGGCCCGGGGCGGACGGCGTCGGTTTCGACCGGTGATCCCCCCGACGGAGCGTAGTTAAGTATACATAGTTAGTATATATATATATATTATAATATTAATATGATAGTAAAAATATATATTATACTAATATTATTACTATAGCTATAATATATATGAAATATAGTATAATTATCTTATATATACTATTAGTAGATTATATAGTACTAAAGTATTATAGATTATTCGATATACCTCGCTCACTAATACATATAGTATATGGCTATAGTCATGTTACAGGTATCTTATATATGATGCTACTAGAATAGTACCCTTCTCTATTAATTATGGATCGCATCATCAAGCCGCCCTTTCGGATACCGCAAATTACCCAAAGGTGGGCAACTGAGGCAGCAGACAAATAATGCGATCTGAGAAAATGACGCAATCGTAAGAAACAGAATCCTAGGGCCGCCTCACCGGCCCTTCTTGTATATCTTTTATTGAGAAGTTTTCTCGCGAGTCAGAGCAAATCCATTCTAGAGCTGATCACGGGACGCGACGGACCCTCACTATGACATCGTGGTTTCAATGTGGCTCTAATCCTTGGTCGAATGTGTATGCCGCAACAATCCCCATCCACAAGAATCCAGCCAATTCTCTCTAGTCTATTGCACCCTGTTTTAGCCCGCCTCTGAACCAAACTCAAACATTTCTCTCCGTCCGGCATTCCGTTTTATGGACTCAACCACTTTTTCGGTCTCCCCAGCGTGTTCGACTTCCAGCATAACTCAACGCTATACTCCTTTCATACCACGACTATTTTTCACTCCTACTCATTTCCACATGTCCAACCATCTCAAGGTACCTTTCATTTATCTCTCAGAGTTAAATCCGCTTTACTTACGCACACCAACACAGATTGCTAAATAGTTGCGTCTGTTCCTCATTTTCTTCTACAATTCTTTTCACAACACTAACACACATCATTACAGATAATGTCCAGCCCGGGCTCTGAACCTACTATATGTAGCTTTAGATCGCATACTCTCATGTTCAGGACCAATTAGTCTCGGCCCCCACGACTTTTGGTTTGTTAAAGCACCTAGTACATCTAAACGTCAGGTAACAACGTACCCTCATGTAAGACAGTAGTAGTTTTGATGACGTATATTATATATACTATATATATAAATTACTACTATAATATAATATATATATCTATGAACGTACATATATATATATATATAGTATATAATATATATATATATACAAATAATATTATAATATTGATATGTAAACTAAGAACACAGGTTTAGTTAATATGAGTAATGATAATTTAATCATCAGGTGTTTAAATATATTAGAAATGAATTAATTATTTCTATATAGTAGCGTACGTGGAAGTATATATATATATATATATATATATAGATATATACGTATATATAGTAGTAGTATAATATATATATATATATAGGTAGCTAGGTATTAAGCGTGATATATACTACTATAAAAATAAAAACTTCCTATGCTATTAAATAAGTATATACATATATATATCATTTTATATGTTTATAAGGTATATATATATATAATATATAACCTAATATATATTATTATATATTAGATATGAAGATATATAATATAAGTATATATGAATATATATATTAATAATTAGGTAGATAGTACATATTAATATTTTATTACCTATGTGTTTCTTCCAATAATGCTATGGTGGCCCGTTTTCAATTATCTCCGCTTACATTATAAAGTCGGTAACCAGGGAAGTGAGTTACTCAGTTAGCGGATGTTTAGTCTAATATTAATTGAGCAGGAACCAATGACAATATACCCCTCAAGCCCGGCAGAAGCACCCAATGTACTACAGCTTAGACTGTACCCACTGAAGACATGATTTTTTAGGTCCTCTTTTAAACAATGGTTCATTTTTCTTCTTCTATTTCTCTCCATCTTTCCTTTTCTTCAAGTGTTCATTCAATTTCATTCCTCTCCGTACTTGAACACGCATTTTTCCTGTAATATTACTTCTTTCAGATATCAATTGTTATCACCCTCCTCTTACACTCTCTAAATTCCATAGCCTTATTATTTACGTCATCTATCTTCATTCATATATTCATCACACATTATTCTTCATTGTTTTCCATATTTTCCTATAATTTGAAGTTGATTTTTTGTTCCAATTCCTTTATTATTGTTTGCTACCACAATTCCGCTCTTTACTCCTTGATTTTTCCCTTCATTTTCCTTAAAGAGTTCATGAATTATTCGTGTCTCATTTAAATTGGTATTTGCTGTTGTTGTTGTCTGAGGTTTATTTAAAACATTTACATTACTAACAGACACCGCTAGTTGGTTTTACAACATTCATTACCATATTGTCTTTAGTTAATCCATTGTTTACTGGACGTGTCATTATCATTGTCTCAGGAACAGCTTTATTATTATTTTTAACTATATTATTATCAATATCTTTATCATCTGTATTCTCTGTGTTACCTTACTATTATCATCACTATCATCATCATAATATTCATACTCGTCCTCGTACTCATCATCATCATCATTTTCATTATTTTTATTAGCATTAGCATTATTACTATTACTATTATCTTGCCTTCGAATATGATCATTGGTATTATACCCAGGGTTAGAAATTTTGGAGCTGTGGGTTTCTAAAATGATTATAGGCAACTCTATGGTAATTTAATGGGTGCTGTGGGGTATTAGTGATTGGAATGAAAGCTATTTCTTGTTTGACTACTATAACGCAGAGGATTATTAACGTAACTAATCTGAAATTGTTGTTGCTCTTGTTGTTGTTGTTGTTGTTGTTGTTGTTGTTGCTGCTTGCTGTT
This sequence comes from Trachelipus rathkii, assembly GCA_015478945.1. Taxonomy (NCBI): domain Eukaryota; kingdom Metazoa; phylum Arthropoda; class Malacostraca; order Isopoda; family Trachelipodidae; genus Trachelipus; species Trachelipus rathkii. The sequence continues at coordinate 55,715 of JABUQX010062422.1, read as the reverse complement.
GTTGTTGTTCACGGTTAGCCAGAATATAATTTGGCGCTTTATTTTCAGAACTTACCTGGTAAGAACCTGACTTAACATTAGTGTCTATTGCCCGTTTCTGATGTTTCACATACCAATTATTGTCATTCGAATCTGAAAAAAAGAAATGGGAGCAACTAAGTTGACAAATAATACCAACCTTTTTAAAACAAGTCCGAGGACTTGTGCCATTCTGTTATCCATGAGAGCGTCCAGACTCAAAACCTCTAAACCCTTGCTGTCAAAGCTTCTGCCGCCTACTGATAAGGGGAGGATTAAAACGTAAAACGCGTAGATAATCGATAAAACAAGAAGCCCGATAACCAAAGATTGTTGCACCAGAAGCCAAAATTCTGTAACAAACATTTGCATGCGAATTAGTTCTTCTGGGTTGCATTTCTTATCACCCTACAACCACATATGTTTTTTTTTAAAATTAGTTTTCATTGAATTTCAAAATGAATGAGTCCTTTGATTTGGGATCATAATTATTGTTATTTAGTTTCCAAAGCCATCTGGATCATACATTAAAAAAAAAAAATATTTTATGCATTAGCAAAATTTGTTTAACAATAAAGTGATATCCATTTTTAAACAAGGTTAAACTAAATTCAAAGCATCTAGCTGATTATTATGGGTTTTAAACCTTCTTGCATAGAAAATGATACACAAAATTATTTTATTATAAACTAAAATATGAATGATGCCTATTTTCCGAAACTATATTATGTAAAGCAAAAGTTTTCATTCATGTGGTTCAGTCGCCACAAAGACATGCAGTGATGGATATATATATATATATATATATATATATATATATATGCCTCAACATCACATATATATATATATATATATATATATATATGCTGCTGCTGCTGCTATATATATGTATATGTATATGTGTATATATTTATTATATATGTATATATGTATATGTATATATATATATATGTATGTAACTCTTTGCTGCTATACCAAATATGTATGTTTATAGCATCTTGTATGCTTCTTCTTCTTATATATAATATAGCAATAATAATAATAATATATGTAGCATATATATATATAATATATATATAATAATATAACCTGCTCTTCTTCTTTCTTTGCTCTAATATTATAATATATATATATATATATATATATATATATATATATATATAATAATAATAGTATTATTATATAATATATATATAATATGTATAATAATAATATGTAATAATATGAATAGGCCTATATGAAACCATTTTCTAATAATATGTAATAACCAGCAATAATATGTATGTATATAATAATATAATAATATATGTAATATAAAAAACTAATATATAATATGGCAATATATATATATGTAATAATAATATAATAATATGCTTCTCTTTCTTTCAACAACCAATGTAGATATTGTAATAATAATGTGAGTATTAATAATAATAATAATATATAATAATAATATGTATAATAATATATATATATAATATAATAATAATAATATATATATATATATATATATATATATATATATATATTATATATGAAATGTATAACAATATGTATATAGTAATAACTGTAATGTATATATATATATATATAATATAACCAATAATATGTAATAACCAACCAACAACCTTAACCTTATATGTAATATATGTAGTAATAATAATATATATATATTGTAATGTAATATCTCATATATATATATGTATATAAAACAAAAATCTTTAATTTGCAAGTGTGTATGTATAAACTTTCACTCTTTCTTTTAACTCTTTCAATAACATAATAATATATACTGGCCAACTATAATATATGTATATGTAATATATAATATATACAACAACATACCATATATATATATATATATATAACAACCATATATAACCACCACCATTTTATTATATCATAGGAACATATAACCTGCTATATATGCTGCTATATGCTAACCTAATATATAACAGTATAATATGATAATATAATATATTAATAATAATAATATAATATAACTAATAACAATATATATATAAAAAAGGTAAATATATATTTTCTGTTCATAAACAAAAAGAGAAAATATAAAAAATAAACACATCATATATATATATATATGCATATACATATACGTATATGTGTATGTATATATGTATGTAGCTTCACATCATATTTTAATATATAACGAGACTATGTATATATTATATCTTTATATATATATATGTATATATTTATATGCTCATATATATAATTTATATGTAACCTTAATATATCTATCTTATATATCAATAATATATATATATATATATAACATAACAACCAACATATATACTTTATATATGCTGTAACTATGTAACTCTAGCATATATGTATATACTCCAACAACCCTAATAGCATATATCTAACTGTAATAATATGTATATATATGCGTTGCTGCCCTTAACCATATATATATATATATATATATTGAGGGACAAAAATTCTGACTGCCCCTACATTTGGCACGTTTTATAATACACATGAAGTTTTATAATACATATGAATTTTTATTAGAAAATGAAAACGCATGCGAACAAAAATGATTATTTATCTAAGCATTTACAATAAACTATCATACATGTAAATAATAAGATCATTTATTAAAAATGAACGCTTTAGAACTCTGTTGCTAAGGAAATGGTTTTCTACTGGGTCCTAAAAGGATGCAGGAGAGCGATTAACACTATTATGAAACCTTCAACTTCCTCGGAGTGTTATTCATGGACACCCATTAAGAGCGAGTAAGTCAGTAAATCATTGAATCAGAGACAGTGAATCAATGAATCAGTAAACCAGTGAATCATTTGTCTAGGATGAAGCATGAAATAAGCTATTGGCAATAACGCAGTTTCCTAATCATTTAATTACAATACATACACAGTTGTTTCACAACCTTATAAAGTTTTAAACGTTTTAAAGAGTTTATTCTAGCGATTATTACAAATGTGATATTAACACATAAAATGTCATATACTTATATTTTAAGTATTGTTGATACTCACATTTTAGTGCATACTTTATAGACACACACCACATTACAATGTTAAAATGAATGTATAGCTACTATGGTATTCTCTTAAAATTTAAGTCACTCTTAAATTGTATATGTGCTATCTTATGCGTTAAAAATTAGAATGTTAAAACGAATCTCTTTTAAGGGTGAATTAAAATAATATTAATAATCACGTTTATATGTCTCTTGTTTATACATCCATTACCTAACCTTGACAGTTCAAAATTATATACTTATAAATTATGTGGCAGTGTATCCAGGTCATGCTCTTAAATACAAAGAATGTTTTAAAGTGTGATTTTGCTCTAAGCAAACTATTTCATGCAAATATTTTTTTTCCTTTTTTAAATTTAATATTAAAGTGCATAAGAGGTGAAATTAAAAATACGAATGCGGAGCCCCCTTGATATATATTTTTATTCATTTTGAAATCTAATGGTTGGTGGGAGCTCCACCGCACGGCTGGAGTTTGGCCGGATCCAGCTAAATTACAACTTGGCAACTTTTATATTTATATGGGTGAATATTGGGATATTACCAGTAATTATTCGGAAAAGCTAATATTTGAATCAGGCACCTCGATGTCATTTGTTCCAATATGTGAATATTTAAAGCAAGAAAAAAGGTTTGAGTTATATAGTTTTTAAACTTTACTTTCTGTGTGTAATATTTTTGCAAATATATTAAGACCAAAAATATTCAGTACATAAATATTTAAATATTTAAATAATAATAATAAAAAAACTTTAGTTAAATTAGTTTTTGATGTTCACTTACTGTGTGTTATATTTTCGTTTATTAATTAATGTAAAATTAATTTTCATATATACAGTACGTAAATATTTAAAACAAGATAAAAAGAATTCATTTATTCTTATTTTTTTACCTTCTTACTATGTGTTTTATTTTCGCTAATATAATAAGACAAAATTATTTATTTCATAAATATGTAAATACTTAAAACAAGATAAAAAAGACTTTAGTTATTCTCGTATTGCTTTTTAAACTTCACTTATGAGTGTAATATTTTCGCTAATATATTTAGATAATATTATTTATTTCATAAATTTGCCACTATTTAATAAAACAAGTAAAAATTACTTTACTTATATCGATTTTTTTCATTTAACTTACTGTGTGTTATATTTCTGCTAATATATTAAGACAAAATTATTAATTTCATAAATATATCAATATTTAAAACAAGAAAAAAAAAAAGACAATGGTTATATTGATTTTTTGAACTTCACACTGCTGCTTGCTATATTTTCGCTAATATATTAGGACAATTATTTTATATCAAATATGAAAATATTTAAAACAAGAAAAACGACTTGTTATATTAAATTTTTTAACTCCACTTGATGTGTGTTATATTTTCTTTAGGCTTTAGTTACATTGATTTTTGAACTTCACTTATGTGTTATAATTAGGACAAAATTATTTATTTCATAAATATGTCAATATTTAAAACAAAAAAAAAAGCTTTGGTTATATTTATTTTTGAACTTCACTTGTTGTTTGTTGTAATTAAGACAAAACTACTTTTTTCATAAATATGTCAATATTTAAAACAAGAATAAAGAAGACTTTAGTTATATTGATTTTTGAACTTCACTTTTTGTGTGTTGTAATTAAGACAAAACTATTTATTAAATAAATATATATGTCAAGATATAAAACAAGAATAAAGACTAGTTATTTTGATTTTTCAACTTCGCTTGTTGTTTGTTATAATTAAGACAAAATTATTTATTTCATAAATATGTAAATATTTAAAACAAGAATAAAGACTTTTTATATTGATTTTTGAACTTCACTTGTTTGTGTTATAATTAAGACAAAATTATTTATTTCATAATTATGCAAATATGTAAAACAAGAAAAAAGACTTTAGTTATATTGATTTTTGAACTTCACTTACGGTCTGCAATAAAATCCTTTAATGGTTGGGGAATAAAGACTCGCGGCTCAGGTTCTTTTTGAAGAGTCGAAATATCTCTTCCTGAAATGAATCATGATACATTTTGTCAATTTGAATTTCATTTTTAGAATTTGGTATTTGGCTACGGAAAATTGCTAAGTTTTCGAACATTATGGAAAAGGGAAATTAAAATCCTTGAAAAGATTTTGAGTGTGAGCAATATTTTTGGAATATTCGAATAAATTTTTTTTATATGAAGTGCAAATTTTGTTTCATATTTAGAATTTTAACAAGGACAACGGAACAGATAATTTTTTTACCGACTCCGACTTCTGCTCCGGATCTGTTTCATTAACAATATTAAAAGTTTCCGGTTCCTGCACAAGTATTTTAAAATATCCGTCTCAGGTCAATACTTCGAACCCCCTTTATTTTATAGTAAAATACTTATTTAGCTCAGACCCCAATCCCAAAAATTATTTCGACACTGGCCAAACTTACGGCTCCGTGACTAAAACTTACAGCTCCTCAATTCCGGTCCGTCTCTACGGTTTCGGTCAGGCTTCGCGGCTCCGGTCCGACCCCTCGGCTCCGGATCCAGGTTCCGGCTCCGACTCCGTCTCCGGCTCCGGCTCCGCAGTCCTGATTTTAAATTCGTCATTGTGTAGGGTCCATATCGTACATAACCTGATGGTTAGGATTTATATTCTGCGTTATACAAATACATTTTTCACCAAATTTAAAAGAGAATAAAATAAATATTTTTTAAATTTCACAGGAAATTCAATTGCTATATTTAAAATTGTATTGCATGATCTTATATTTGAATCCATGTTATACGTGTCTCCATTCGCTAATTTACCCTAACCTATCATCTTTGATTAAATTTTAGGTGATGAAATTTATATGCTAATATATATATATATATATATATATATATATATATATATATATATATATATATATATATATATATATATATAATATATATATATATATATATATATATATATATATATATCTATGAGTCCAATTCATTCAGACACAACCAGAAAACCAAACTCTATTAACACTAATCAAAAACAACCTATCCTACCATAACACTACACCAGAAACCACTAACTTATTAAATGACCCTATCCTCAACATCCAATCATTTACTATCCTCATCAATAATATCTCCCACAAGATATTAAACATATACATCTCCCATTCCACATCCCAATAATGTCCAAACAACTACAAACCCAACTTAAATCATATCAATACAATGAACAATTTAATAATAGGAGACGACTTCAACGCCCATCACACAGCCTGGTACAGAGAATACCTCACAGATAACCGAGGAATTCACATTCTCGATGAATTAGATAGCTTAAATAAACTAAATCACAACAACCTCCCCACCTGAATTCCACCACAAGAAAACCAAACCAAAACATCCAGAGACATCCCTTTCTCCTCCTCTTCCCTTTTCACCAACATAACATGCAATACAGAAGTAGATCTCCCGTCAGACCACGTCCCAATAATAATCACATATGTAACAACATAAATATTCAACCCCAAAACAGCTTCAACCTTTACAAACTACAAAAAGGCAAATTGGCAAAATTTCACCCAATAGTTAGAAACACACATACATCAACTAGAAATCAACAACTCTCACGCTCTACATAAGGCAATAAATAATCTCACCAAAGTAATACATAAAGCCTCCAACCTTAAATACTAAAAGGCCATAGAAAACACAACAACTCTTCATTAACACCTGAAATCTACAACCTGATAAAACAAAAAAATATCATTCGGCGTCAAAAAAATTATACTCCAGATCTAACTTCCCAAATTAACTCCTTAAACACACAAATCTCTAATCTGATCTCCAACCATAAAACAAAAATATTCAAAAACACCTAATTGACAACATGGCGAAGCCTGAAAAAAAAGAACATGGCAGGTAATAAAACGTCACAACTTCCAAAACATTCCACCACCCACAAACGAAGCATTAAGGTGAAAAATAACTCTCTCCCTTCCTCCAAACACCACTGCATTATCCTTGCACAATTTAAAAATAATAATGTATTTTTTTAAACACAAGAGTATTAATAAGTATGCTAGAGTTGGTGTAGGTAGAGATGGTATCGAAGTGAAGAGTATGATCGATTTTGTGTTGGTGAAGAAGGAGATGTTGAAGTATGTGTTGGATGTTAAATCAGTGAGGGGGCTAGGAATGGGATTATTGGATTATCATGTTGTGGACATTTATAAGTGGTTGACTCCGTTAATTTTAGGTTAGGTTAATTTAGGGTTAAGTTTGGTTAGGTTAAGTGATAGAAGTTAGGTTAGGTTAGGTTAGGTTAGGTTAGAAGTTAGGTTAGTTTACCCCAAAATTTAATGTATTTACCCTAAAATTATTAAAATAACGATACATTAATTATTGATTTTCGCTCCTGGAGTCAACCACTTATAAATAGCCTCATGTTGTTTTATGTAAAATTAAGTTAGTGGGGGCTTGGATGGAGAGGAAGGTGATAAGGAAGAAAGTGGGTAGAATTAAGAGAGAAGTTAAGTGAAGAAGGTAATAAGGATAAGTATTTAAGAGCGCTTGCCAATAAATCAGTTGAATGTGAACAAGTTGAAACTGAACAAATCTGGTAGCAAATGAAGGAAGCGGTTGTTAGTAGGTGCAAAGATGTATGTGGATGTGCTAAAGTAGGAAGTAAGAATGCTAACATTGAGTGGTGGAATGAAGATGTGATGCAAGCGGTTAAAAGTAAAAAAGAAGCGTGGTTGAATGTACTAAAAGCCAATAATGAGGTTTCAAAGGAAACATGTTTGAAATTATATAAGGAGTAAAAAATGAATAAAAAAAGATGCATATGTAGGAGGAAAAAAGATGTAAATGAACAGTTTGGAAGGAGAATGAATAGTGACTTACAAGGGAGGAAGGAAGGAAGGAAGCGCGAAAGGTTAACAATAAGAATAAGGGAAATCAGCTTAGAATAATAAATAGGGATGGAGCGTTCGTAACTGATGTAATGGATGTGAGGAGAGTGAGGAGGGAACATGTCGAAAATCTGCATAACATTGACATTAATGAAGAGGTGATTATGAATGTGTGTGGGTTTGGTGGTGCAAGAGGGAATAGGTATTTTTGGAATGAGGTCATTATTAAGGGGTAGAGTGAGAAAGTTGAAGAATGGTAAATTTGCAGGTATGGATGAAAT
>JABUQX010062422.1:22500-42500 GCA_015478945.1 Trachelipus rathkii | reverse complement strand
TATTATAATAATTATAATAATAATAATAATAATATATATATATATATATATATATATATATATATATAGAGAGAGCCTATTTATTGAGCTTCTCTATATATATCTATTTATATATATATATATCTCTTTCTTTAACTATAATCTATTTGATTATATTTATATAACTTAACATATATATATATATATATATATATATATATATAATATATATATATATATATATATATATATATATATATATATATATATATATATATATATATATAGAGAGAGAGAGAGAGAGAGAGAGAGAGAGAGAGTACCACGTGGTCGATCCAGCTATCACATAGTTAAAGCATTTACACTTTTAAACCTATTTGAGATACCGAAAATTTTTACTTGAATCATTTTTATTTGAATTTTAATTATTTTAACTATTTTTATTTGAATTATTTTTATTATTTACGTATTTTTATTATTTTTATTTTATTTTCTGTTATAACATCTCTCATCCTGAGAATCACAAAGTGAAACTCGAACCGAAAAATCACGTGTAGGATTCCAGGCTATCGTTGTTTATTCTCTTTAATTTCCAAAATTTTATCCATTTTATTTGAATTATTTTATTCATTTTTATTTGAATTATTTTAATTATTTTTATTATTTTTAATTATTTTAATTATTTGCGTAACGTAATTATTTTCATTATTTTAATTTTATTTTTGGTATTACGGCGCGTGTTGATAAGTAACACGTTTCTTTTTACTGTTCCAGTCAAGCCATAATCAGAGAGAGAGAGAGACTACCAAAACGAGTTTTGAGAGACAAAGAAAGAGAGAGAGAGAAGAGAGAGAGAGAGAGAGAGAGAGAGAGAGAGAGAGAGAGAGAGAGAGAGAGAGAGAGAGAGAGAGAGAGAGAGAGAGAGAGAGAGAGAGGCAGTATATATATATATATATATATTAATAATATATATATATATATAATATATATATATATATATATATATATATAATATAACTGTTAATAATAATATGTATATATTATATATATATATGATTGATATATACCAACATATATATAGCAATAGCATATGTATGCCATGTATGCTTAACCATATATAATAACAACATAATAATATATGTACGCATATAATAACATATATATGTATATGTATAATAATAATATATATATATATAGCATAATAACCAATATATAACATAACCAATAACTAATATATATATGTATATATGCTTAATAACATATCTGCCCTTTTTTTGATGTGTTAACCTTGTTTGACCATGATATTTCGGCCTTGACCTTGCCGGATGCCCTATACCCAGCCTACACCTGGCATTATATTTGTTAATTTGTACTTGTAACCTAACCTAACCTAACCTAATAACCTAACCTAACCCTAACCTAACCTAACCCTAACCTAACCTAACCATAACCTCAACCTACACCTACAGCCTACACCTGTCCTACAGCATAGCCTCCACCCCGCCTTGAGCTCATCCAGGTAACTGATGCCTAGCCTTTGGTAGGTATCTGTGCTAACATGAGGTCATGTAGGTACCTGACCTGTATGGATCTATCCTAACTTATTTCCATCCGTGGACACACACACACACACACACACACACACACACACACACACACACACACACACACATTTATACTTATATACACTTACACTCACACCCACACACAGATACACTTACACTCACACACTCGATATTTTGATGCCTCAACTTTGATGCCTCAACTTTGATGCCTCAACTTTGATGCCCCAGCATAAATGCCTCAGCATTGATGCCTCAACTTTGAAGGTTCATCTTTGATGACTCATCTTTGATGACGTCATCTTTGATACCATCTATATTGATGATTCATCTTTGATGACGTCATCTTTGATACCATCTATATTGATGATTCATCTTTGATGAAATCACCTTTGATGGCTCATCTCTACGCCACATCATAGAACAGAGTTAATATTAATGTCTTCCCCTAGTTCATAATTGGAACACCAGGGCGCCGCATGCGCCCTCCGCGCAAAGACAACCAGCCCCGCACCCGCAGGTGCGATCCGCCGCGTCCCCGCCCGCCACGTCCCCGCCCGCCGCGTCCCCGCCCGCCGCGTGCGCCCGCAGGCGCAATTTTTCCGCGTACCCGCCCGCCGCGTGCGCCCGCATGCGCAATATTCCGGCGGGAATGAAAAATATATATACTATAAGTCATTCATTTTTATTTCATACTTAAACATTTCAAAGAATTTCTTTTCAAATATACTATGAGTCATTCATTTTTATTTCATACTTAAACATTTTTATTAAAAACATTTTCGCGAACCTAAAACTGTAACTCATTACAGACCTATTATTTAACACATATATTTATTAACATTATTTTTTACTTAATACTTTTTACTTAATACTTTTTAATTTATAAATTTTTAAAAATTGTATGTAAGAAGAAAAAAATCCAGAGTGTCTGATATATAATCATTTTATTTTACTACAATTGTACGAAATTTTATTAAAAACATTAACATTACATACCTTAAAGCAGTAAATCAGTAAATCAATAGAGGTGTGACCTAACACCAAGGGGGTATTAGTATGCTTTTGTTTTACTGCTTTACTGCTTTAACTCATGTTTTACTGCTTTAACTCATGTTTTACTGCTTTAACTCATATATTTATTAACATTACATACCTTAAAGCAGTAAATCAGTAAATCAATAGAGGTGTTACCTAACACCTAAGGGGGGATTAGTATGCTTTTGTTTTACTGCTTTACTGCTTTAACTTTCTGCTTTACTGCTTTAACTTTCTGCTTTACTGCTTTAACTTTCTGCTTTACTGTTTAACTTTCTGCTTTACTGTTTTAACTCATATATTTATTAACATTATGTTTTTTATTTTGTTTTAATACTTTTTATTTATTTTATTATTATTTTTATTTATTTTTATTATTATTTTTATTATTTTTATTATTTTTTTATTATTATTTTTATTATTTTATTATTTTTATTATTTTATTTTTATTTTTATTATTATACTTAGTGTTATTTACTTCATACCTATTGTTATTATTATTTAGAACACACATTCACTATGACACTTATACACACATTCACTATGACACTTATACACACATTCACTATGCCACTTACATTCACTATGACACTTACATTTACCATAGATACTTACATTTACACTTATACACACACACACACAGATTTACTTACACACGCAGATTTACTTACACTCACACAGATTTACTTACACTCACACACAGATTTACTTACACGCACACTCACTTACACATATAACGTATAATTTATTAAAACATTTTATGTTTTAATTAAACACGTACATTTATATTACTCATTCAAATATAACTAAAATTATTTCAAAGTTTCTTAAAACTTCTATAATAAATCAATCATTATCTTTGAACAAAGAATTTATTATTAACTGTTAATACTTTTTGTTTATAAATTTTATAACTATCAAGTTTTAAAATAACTTTTACTAAAATTTTATGAAATTTTATTAAAAACATATATTTTACATACCTTAAAGCAATAAATCAGTAAATCAGTAAGGTCAGCCCCTAGCACCCCTCTACACCAAGCTATGCAGCGTTATGTTCTATTGACTTACTGCTTTACATCATCTTTAGCCATGTAATAAGTATATAAATAACAAAATAAGTTCTTCTCTGCTAACATAACATTTATTTTATTAAAATCTTTTTAAGTTCTTATTTAAAAATAACAATTATTCACTTACATTTATATTATTCGCTCGATGTTAACTAAAAATATTTCAAAGTTTTTTAAATAATTCGGATTTTCTTTATTATTATTATTATTATTATCTATGTTCATTGACAATCCATCACGAGAAAACACAACAACCCGCACTCCTTACAGATACGAAACTGACCTCTCTCTCTGTAAAATGTGTTGAAATAACTACTTCAGGCCTAAAATTAGGATAATCCTTTTTGTATCCAGGGGCGATTTAGGCCTAATTCCAGGTCAAAATATATTTCAAACTGACCTTTTTCTGTAAATGTGGTGCAATAACTACGTTAGGCCTAAATTTAGTCTTAAATTTAGGATAAACCTTTTTGTATCCCAGGCTGATTTAAGCCTAATACCAGGTCAAAAGGTAATTCCAGTATAGACAAGAATCAATGTTATTATTATTTTTATAAATATATTTCAAACTGAAACATGCTGGATCGGTAAGATCCTTTAAGCAGGTAAGAAGGAAATGTTTTCCTTACTTGTGAGTGGTCGGAGTAATCCTTATCTCTATATATATGACCTCGTATGTGATTGGTCGAGAATTATTTTATCAACTTTTTGGTTTTACGTATGTAAAAACATGTTTTTTCATATCCTGAACCTAGGGTTCGTTTATTTAAACTCTTAACATACATGTAAATATTTATTTAAGAAAGTAAAAATAAAGATAATAAAAACTTTACTATATAATTAGAAATTTAATAATCATTATCTTACAGTAATTTATATATATATATATATATATATATATATATATATATATATATATATACTATATATATATACATATATATATATATATATATATATATATATATATATATTCTATCACCAAATCTGCCAGTAATTTATATATATATATATATAAGGCTAAAATTAAATATATACAATGATTTTATATAAGGTTCACATTAAATATAATACAGGAATATTATTATATATAACACTTCCACATACATTTTACACATAATGTTTATGATTATTTTATATTAAAATTCTCTAAATCTTTGCAAATATGCCAATCATTTATATCATTATCGATGATATAGTTTCGTGTCTCAGTAATACCTTCAGTTAACACATACGTAAAAAGTTCCCGCTCAGATATCATAGTATATTTACATTCAGGGTCACCTGCATAAATACTTTCTTGCCATTGTTTTCTAAGTAGATAAATGAATTTCTGTACGTCTATAGAACTTAGGAAGCGATCGATGATATGCGTAGGATCATCGATCAGGGTTTTCTTAAATGCGTAGTATTCTTGGTATAACATGTAATGAATTACGGTCACGTAATTAGATAACACATATGTCTTCTTCAGCTGTATTAACATGCGCTTACGTACCTCTAACATATATTTCATCTGCGCTATGCCTGAAATGTAGAATCCAAATGATGTAGGTTCAAATACTGATGTTTCATTATTTCGCTTCCATAATCTAACTTCCAAACTGATTATGTTTTGATGTTTATAAAATGCTAAGTGTATATCATGATTCACCTTAACATGTATACCTCAATACAAGACATTATTCAGTGGGAAATCAAGATCCCAGGAAGTAGGGTTTCATTCTTATTTAAAAGAAAACCCGATGGATTTGAATTTTCAAGTGTGCTACCCAATCACCCTGTTATAATACCAAGCGTATTTTCGTGAGTCCATATGAATTACTTTGTATATGTAATCACACTGAAGAGTGGCTTACAGAATACTTTAAACCAAGCTCAGCTTTAAACTGGACCGAAACAGTTATTAGCCTGTGCGAAGAAACCAGCGATAAGCAACTTACTCTAGCATTTTATAAACATCAAAACATAATCAGTTTGGAAGTTAGATTATGGGAGCGAAATAATGAAACATCAGTATTTGAACCTACATCATTTGGATTCTACATTTCAGGCCTAGTGCAGATGAAATATATGTTAGAGGTACGTAAGCGCATGTTAATACAGCTGAAGAAGACATATGTGTTATCTAATTACGTGACCGTAATTCATTACATGTTATACCAAGAATACTACGCATTTAAGAAAACCCTGATGGATGATCCTACGCTCATCATCGATCGCTTCCTAAGTTCTATAAACGTACAGAAATTCATTTATCTACTTAGAAAACAATGGCAAGAAAGTATTCAGGTGACCCCGAATGTAAATATACTATGATATCTGAGCGGGAACTTTTTACGTATGTGTTAACTGAAGGTATTACTGAGACACGAAACTATATCATCGATAATGATATAAATGATTGGCATATTTGCAAAGATTTTAGAAAATTTTAATATAAAATAATCATAAACATTATGTGTAAAATGTATGTGGAAGTGTTATATATAATAATATTCCTGTATTATATTTAATGTGAACCTTATATAAAATCATTGTATATATTTAATTTTATTTTTATATATATATATATATATATATATATATATATATATATATATATATATATATATATATATATATATATATATATATATATATATATATATATATATATATATATATATATATATATATATATATATATATATATTACTGTAGGATAATGATTATTAAAATTCTAATTATATAGTAAAGTTTTTATTATCCTTATTTTACTTTCTTAAATAAATATTTATATGTATGTTAAGATTTGAAATAAACGAACCTAGGTTCAGGATATGAAAAAACGAACATGTTTTTACATACGTAAAACCAAAAAAGCGATAAAATAATTCTCGACCAAATGCATACGGTCATGCAGAGATAAGGATTACTCCGGCCACTCACAAGAAAGGTAAACATTTAGCTACACCTGCTTAAGGGGATCTTACCGATCAGCATGTTTCAGTTTGAGAAACTAATATATTTACTTAAAAAATAATAATAACTGTGTTCTCAGTGTTATCCTCTTTAGACCATACTTAGGCCTGGTATTAGGCTTAAATCAGCCTGGGATACAAAAAGGCTTATCCTAAATTAAGGCCTAAATTTTTAGGCCTAACGTCGTTATTGCACCACATTTTACAGAAAAAGGTCAGTTTGGAAATATGTTTTGACCTGGAATTAGGTCCTAAATCGCCCCGGGATTACAAGCTTATCCTAAATTTAGGCCTATAGTAGTTATTTCAACACATTTTACAGAGAGAGGTCAGTTTCGTATCTGTAAGGAGTGCGGGTTGTTGTGTTTTCTCGTGATGGATTGTCAATGAACATAGATAATAATAATAAAGAAAAATCCGATTATTTAAAAAAACTTTGAAATATTTTTAGTTAACATCCAGGCGAATAATATAAATGTAAGTGAATAATTGTTATTTTTAAATAAGAACTTAAAAGATTTTAATAAAATAAATGTTATGTTAACCTGAGAAGAACTTATTTTGTTATTTATACTTACTTAATACATGGCTAAAGATGATGTAAACAGTAAGTCAATAGAACATAACGTGGTATGTGGCATAGCTTGGTGTAGAGGGGTGCTAGGGGCTGACCTTACTGATTTACTGATTTATTGCTTTAAGGTACGTAAAATATATGTTTTTAATAAAATTTCATAAAATTTTAGTAAAAGTTATTTTAAAACTTGATAGTTATAAAATTTATAAACAAAAAGTATTAACAGTTAATAATAATTTCTTTGTTCAAAGATAATGATTGATTTATTATAGAAGTTTTAAGAAACTTTGAAATAATTTTAGTTATATTTGAATGAGTAATATAAATGCACGTGTTTAATTAAAACATAAAATGTTTTAATAAATTATACGTTATATGTATAAGTGTAAGTAAATCTGTGTGTGAGTGTAAATAAATCTGTGTGTGAGTGTAAGTAAATCTGTGTGTGAGTGTAAGTAAATCTGTGTGTGTGTGTGTGTGTGTGTGTGTGTATAAGTGTAAATGTAAGTATCTATGGGTAAATGTAAGTGTCATAGTGAATGTAAGTGGCATAGTGAATGTGTGTATAAGTGTAAGTGTGTGTGTGTGTGTGTGTGTCATAGTGAATGTGTGTTCTAAATAATAATAACAATAGGCATGAAGTAAATAACACTAAGTATAATAATAAAAATAAAAATAAAATAATAAAAATAATAAAAAATAATAAAAATAATAATAAAAATAAAATAATAAAAATAATAAAAATAATAATAAAAATAAATAAAAATAATAATAAAATAAATAAAAAGTATTAAAACAAAATAAAAAACATAATGTTAATAAATATATGAGTTAAAACAGTAAAAAAGAGCAGAAAGTTAAAACAGTAAAGCAGAAAGGAAATTTAAAACAGTAAAGCAGAAAGTTAAAGCAGTAAAGCAAGAGTTAAAGCAGTGGCTCAAATGAAACAAGCATACTAATCCCCCTTGGTGTTAGGTCACACCTCTATTGATTTGCTGATTTACTGCTTTACGTATTTCCTGTTAATAAATATATGGGTTAAAGCAGTAAAACATGAGTTAAAGCAGTAAAACATGAGTTAAAGCAGTAAAACAGTAAAACAAAAGCATACTAATACCCCCTTGGTGTTAGGTCCCACCTCTATTGATTTACTGATTTACTGCTTTAAGGTATGTAATGTATATGTTTTTAATAAAATTTCGTACAATTGTAGTAAAATAAAATGGTTATATATCAGTCACTCTGGTTTTTCTTACATTACAATTTTTTAAAAATTTATAAATTAAAAGTATTAAGTAAAAAAAAAAAGTATTAAGTAAAAAATAATGTTAATAATATATGTTGTTAAATAATAGGTCTGTAATGAGTTACAGTTTTAGGTTACGGAAAATGTTTTTAATAAAAATGTTTAAGTATGAAATAAAAATGAATGACTCATAGTATATTTGAAAAGAAATTCTTTGAAATGTTTAAGTATGAAATAAAAATGAATGACTTATAGTATATATATTTTCATTCCCGCCGGAATATTGCGCGCATGCGGGCGCACGCGGTAACGGGCGGGTACCTGGAAAAATTGCGCCTGCAGGCGCACGCGGCGGGCGGGGACGCGGCGAGGGCGGGGACGTGTGGCGGGCAGGGGACGCGGCGGATCCGCACCTGCGGAGTGCGGGGCTGGTTGTGTAACTTTTGCGCGGAGAGCGCATGCGGCGCCCTGATTTAATAACTAGGGGAGACATTAATATTAGCTCTGTTCTATGATGTGGCGTAGAGATGAGCCATCAAGGTGATTTCCTCAAGATGAATCATCAATATGGAGATGTAAGCATCCAAAGGGTGACGTCATCCGAGATGATCATCTTTA
This sequence comes from Trachelipus rathkii, assembly GCA_015478945.1. Lineage (NCBI taxonomy): Eukaryota > Metazoa > Arthropoda > Malacostraca > Isopoda > Trachelipodidae > Trachelipus > Trachelipus rathkii. Next base: position 33,444 of record JABUQX010062422.1, on the reverse strand, counting down.
ATATAGATGGCATCAAAGATGAAAAAATCGTAAAGAGATGAAGTCATCAAGAGATGAACAACTAAGGGATTTGAGGCAGCATCAATGCTGAGGCATTTAAAGCTGGGGCATCAAAGTTGAGGCATCAAAGTTGAGAGGCATCAAAGTTGAGACATCAAAATATCGAGTGTGTGAATTGTAAAGTGTAAGATGTATCTGTGTGTGGGTGTGAGTGTAGTATATAAGGAAATATAAATATTACCGTAAGCGTGTGTGGCCATGGCAGTGTGCGTGTGTGGCCGTCCACGGCGGATGGAAGTAAGTTAGGATGAATCCATACAGGTCAGGTACCTACATGACCTCATGTTACTTTGGAGGGATACCTACCCAAGGCTAGGCATCAGTTACCTGGATGAGCTCAAGGCGGGGTGGAGGCTAGGTGTAGGTGCAGGTGTGGGATAGGTGTGGGTTAGGTTAGGTTAGGTTAAGGTTGGGTTAAGTTAGGTTGGGTTGGGTTGGGTTAGGTTAGGTTGGGTTAGGTTCAGGTTAGGTACAGATGTAGGCTAGGTGTAAGGCTGGGTATAGGGTATCCGGCAAGGTCAAGGCCGAAAAAACTATGGTCTTCCATGGGTTAAGTATATATATATATATATACATATATATATATATATATATAATAACAATATATATATAACTTATATATATTCTTTATATATATATATATATATATATATATATATATATATATCTTAATATATATATATATATATATATATATATATAACAATATATCTTTGCTTTCCTCTATACCTATTTATATATCTCTATAATAACCCGCGCATATATATAAATATATAATATATATATAGTAATAATATATAATAATATAACATATCTTAACCTTATATATATATATATACTATCTTAATAATATATATACTAACTATACTGCTATATATATATATATAATATAATAATAAATAATATATAATATATAACATATATATATATATATATGCTCCTTCTTTCAATAACATATATATATATATGTATATATATATATACTGCCTCTCTCTCTCTCTCTCTCTCTCTCTCTCTCAGCTCTCTCTCTCTCTCTCTCTCTCTACTCTCTCTCTCTCCTCTCTCTCTCTCTCTCTCTCTCTCTCTCTCTCTCTCTCTCTCATAGCTCGCTCGCTTTGTAGATGATCTCTCTCTCTCTGATTATGGCTTGACTGGAACAGTAAAAAGAAACGTGTTAGCTCGCTGGACGAAACCAAAAATAAATTAAAATATATGTGAAAATAATTACGTTACGCAAATAATTAAAATAATTAAAAAATAATAAAATAATTAAAAATAATTCAAATAAAAAATGAATAAGCTCAATTCCAGCTCAAAACCAGGTTGTAAGTACAGAAATAAAGAACAAAGCTGACAGCACTAAGTCCCCATGTTTTTGGTTTCCAGGGACTTTACTTTAGCAGTTCTAAGAAGATCGAGGGGAATATTTGCTTGAATAAGCATAAAATCAATACCTAAAAGCCCATGAAAATATTTCAAAGGCTCATTCAAATAAAAATCAGTTAAAAAACTGTTAGGAACTACATTAAAAGAAATGGACTAGAAACAAAGAACCACTCAGACTTCTCAGTAGGGTTTAAAGACTACAAAATCTGTTTTTAAACTCATATGATGCAACTGGACATCAGGCCACGTGATACTTCACTACTATACTACACACTGCTTGCTACTACACTACCCACTTACTACACTGCTGCCTGCACCCACCCTTGCTGCCTGCTGCTGCACTGCACGCCTGCCTGCACCACCCTTTACGCTGCCGCCACTGCTACTGCGCACTCTACCCTGCCTGCTACCCTACTGCTTACCTGCCTTACTGCTGCCACCTATACTGTACCTGCACTGCCATATATATATATATAATATATATATATATTAACTATATGCTATATATATATATATATATATGTATATATATATGCTATATATAAATTATTATTATTTATTATTATAATTATTATTATAATAATTATTATAGTGTGTCAAGAATCCGGACTTTGCTTTTATAAACTTGAAGAATTAAGTATGTAATTCTCTCAATTCATATGCAGGTGGTTGAGTCTTGGGGTTGTCAGGCAGAGTCAGGATTCCCTATGTTTTGGGGGACCTCGGCATGTCAGGGCAGTGCGTGAGCCAGGGATGATCTGCAGGTCAAGCACGGATGGAAGGATGGGTGAAAATTCGTCAGGTAACGACTCCACGTGGGTGCAGGTGTGTGTGTGTGTGGGTGTGTGTGTGTGTGTGTGTGTGTGGGATATATATATATACTTAATAACCTTATATATATATATATATATATATATACTCTTATATATATATATATATATATATATATATATATATATATATATATAATATATATATATATATATATATATATATATATATATAAATATGGGGGCGGGCGGGACACAATGCGGGATGGGACATAAAGCTCGCGGATGTGAACCAACGGTTCAGGCAGGTCTGCGGTTCGCACCTGCGGGTGCAGGATAAAGGTTAAGACATCAAAAAAAAGGGCTAAGCCCCTAAATGAAGATCAAAGAAAATTACCGTGGACAAAAAATGACCCATGTCGAAAAATTAGGGTGGGGTACGTACAACGGTTGCTAACGCAGCCGTTTAGCGCACCCTTTCTTCGAAAGGGTGCTAAAAATTAGTGCAAAAATTAGGGTTGCTAAAAAATACCGTGGGCCAAAATTGACCCATGAAGACCAAAGGGGGGGGGGGGGTTTTTTGGGGGGGGGGTTTCGCTGGGTGGTTTTTTCGGTGGGGTGGGTTTTTCGCTGGGTGGGTTTTTTCGATGGGTTGGTTTTCGGAGTTTTAGGTGTTTCGGCCTCCAATATGACTCTCCTACTATATACCCTTATATATATATATATATATATATATATATGCTGCTCATATATATATATATATATATACTCTCACTCTCTCTCTATATATATATATCTTTGCTCTCATATAATAATATATATATATATATATATAACCTTATATATATATATGCTCTTATATATATATATATATATATATATATATATATAGGCTATTTATAAGTGGTTGACTCAGGGCGAAAATCAATAATTAATGTATCGTTATTTTAATAATTATTTTAGGGTAAATACATTAAATGTTTGGGTACACTAACCTATCTAACCCTAACACAACCTATCTAACCTAACTTAACCTAACCCCTAACCAAACTTAACCTAAGTTAATCTGACTAATATTAACAGGTCAACCACCTTTAAGTATCTATATATATAACCAACCTTATATATATATATATATATATATATATATATATATATATATATATATATAACTTAATATATATATATACTCTGCTATATATATATATATATATATATATATATATATATATATATATATATATATATAATATATATATATCTACTCTATATATACTACATATATGGTTATGAAATTTTCTACTAACACTTATTTATGGTGAGGGAATTTTTACGACGATGAGGTAAAAATCACATATAAAGGGAAAATTTTAAGCTTACCTACGCTAAGGTTTCGTTCTTTCATTGTTGTACGAAAAAAAAGAAGAATTGATTTTAATTTTAGGCACCAGTGTTGCCGGAAGCCCGCAGGCGGTCTGCCGTGCAGGGCAACGTGTATCTCCACACTACAGTATTCGTTAATTAAAGAAAAAAAATCAGTGTGATGGCGTGTATATTCACTACAAACTTTGCGCAGATACATAAACAGGAATTTCTTTTTACTTTTTTGTTAATTTTATATTAAATTTGTTCATAGAAAATTCACCATAAAGAAAGTTTGCGTCTTTTTCCGTTTCATAAATTTTTCCCTTTTTATTTTCTTACATTTGAAAAATACCTCATAGATTAATTTTGTTACGTAAAAATTTTAAAATCCCTACATATATATAGATATATATATATATATATATATATATATATATATATATATATATATATATATATATATATATATATATATATATATATATTATATATATATATATATATATATATATATATATATATATATATGGTAATCGTGATAACGTTATAATTGTTGAAGATATATATATATATGCTCATATATGCTATATATATATATATATATATATATATATATATATTTTTATGTGATGTATGTTGTAGGTGTGTGTGTGTGTGTGTGTGTATGTATTTGTGTGTTATTAACCCAAGGAAATCCAGATTTTACCAGTAGTTAAAAATCGGACAAGAGCCGCGTGGTGTTTCTCGTGTTGGGAGGTCAAGACGATAAAATTACGAGAAGCGATAAAAAATAGATCAGACAACGAATTCGTAATGAATTTGAACGCGACCTATTTTAAAACGATTTTGAAATGCTGTACAGAATGTGGGAAAATGTTATGAAAAGTTATAAAATGTTGAGCATTAATTATGAAAATCTTTTTTTTTTTTTTTTTTTTTTTTATGAGGGGGCGGAGAAATTAATATGATGTTTTTTTTTTCTTTTTTTTAATTAATTAGCAACAACAGTTTTAGAGTACTATTTATATAGAAATTTCCGTATTTTTTTTTTATAAGAAAAATGGTATATTGTTGATAACTAATAATAATAAGCAGATTTTCTCCAAAATCAAATTGTAAACAAAAAATTATTAGTAATTGTTTTGTGAAAAAATTATAATTGATAACAGAATAAATCGTGGAATAAACAATAATATAATATATATATATATATATATATATATATTTATATATATATATATATATACTCTCTTTCTTTCTTATATATATATATATATATATACTTATATATATATATATATATATATATATATATATATATATATATATATATATATATATATATATATATATATATATATATATATATATATATATATAGATATATATTTTTCATACATAAAAGAATGTAATTATGTTCTTTATTCTTCTTTAGCTGTATATATTATATAATATATGTATGTATGTATGTAATCTTCTTTAATAAATATATGCATAATAATCGCGCATGTATAATATAATAATAATAATACATGTAATATATATAATATATTAATATATATATATATATATATATATATATATATATATATATAACCAATAATAACAACAACAACCAACCAACACCATGTATATATAAATATAATAACAGCAATAATATATAACATATATATGTATATATATATGTATATATATGTATATATATATATAGTAATATATATATATAATATATATATATATATATATATATATAATAATAACATATATATATATATATATATATATAATATATATATATATATATATATATATATATATATATATATATATACATAATAAATATATATATCTACTATATATATATATATATATATATATATATATATATGTAATAATATAATATATATATATGAAGAGAGGGAGAGAGAGGGAGAGAGAGAGGAGAGAGAGGAGAGAGAGAGAGAGAGAGAAAGAGAGGAGAGAGAGAGAGAGAGAGAGAGAGAGAGAGAGAGAGAGAGAGAGAGAGAGAGAGAGAGAGAGAGAGAGAGAAGAGAGAGAGAGAATAAGACTTAGTAAAATGATATTAGTTTAGTTAGTTTACAGGCTAGGTTTTATTAAATCTATTGAAATATTTTAGGGTATTTTAGATTAGACATGAGTTTGGGTTGAGTTTCTACAGTTAGGTTTTATAAAGAGATCAAACTGTTATATTGGACTAGAGTAGATGAGGAAGGAGATACCTAGAATATGCTAGTTAAAATAGGGCAATGCTCTAGAGATGCGAACTTTTTCTATGTTAGATAGTTTATTACATATAGTAGTAAGTCTAGAATTATTAATGAAATAAAATCAACTACTCAATAATAATAACTAATAATAATAAATAATAATAATAATAATAATAATAATAATAATAATAATAATAATAATAATAATAATAATAATAATAATAATAATAATAATAATAATAATAATAATAATAATAATAATAATAATAATAATAATAGGCCAGAGTCCCGAATAGCTGACACCTGTATCTAAAAAACTAGGATAGCTACAAAAAAAACCTAATTTATTTAAGCTAGGCTATGAATAGCTTGAGGCTTTTGTTTATAATTAGGTCTTTTTACGTGTTATTTTGCAGTTATTAAAATGTCTTTGCAGTGTGTACATTTTACTTTATATCATTTACAATAGTTTAAGGTTAACTTTAAAAATCCTGATTTTTTTTTGTATAATCTAATTAAAAAATAGTTTTTATATTTTTAAGGATTATTTCACCATCACTCACTGGTCGAGCTTACGTTGGGCGGAGCCCCCCGTAGATTACCTTCGTGTGCCGTGCATTTACGTTAACAAATTAAAAATAATAATAATTTTTTCATTCCATCTGATACGTCGTACTTTTCAAGATATCTGGCGAGCCTAAAATATTGGGCGGCTCATGTCTCAGAAATTTGGGGGAACGCGAGAATTGTCGTACATCAAAACCTATTTATTATTTTGATATTTTTTTTTATCGCCCTTCATTTTATTTCTTCTTCATTTTTCTGCATTAAAATGTTCGCTGATTTCAAAAATGTATTCAATTTTTATGTAGCCACCGTAGGTTTTTAGATACAGGTGTCAGCTTTTCGGAATAATAATAATAATAATAATAATAATAATAATAATAATAATAATAATAATAATAATAATAATAATAATAATAATAATAATAATAATAATAATAATAATCAATTTTCTCATATTACATGTTCCTTTTAATCAAAGGGTAAACGTTCTTAATAATTACTTCGTTAACAAAAAAAATGTCATTAATCATTTATACGTTAATTCGTAAAGAATGTAACGGAAGTTATCGATAAACCGTTAAAGTCAATTTTTCAATATAAAAAAAAGTACAATAAAATATATCTTTTTTCATACCACCTACAAATTCCCAAAACTATGAAATAAACCTGTAACTATTTTTATTGGGGTAAAAAGGTTGATTTCATAGTTTAATTTCTAAGGAATTAGAAATGATCTTATAGGATAGAATTCTTTCTGGGAATTTTAAGGTTTAGAGCCAAAAGAAACGAAACAATATAAGAGCGAAGAATTACTAATATCAAATAAAATTTTAAATTTTTTAATATTAGAGAACTAAATTTTAATTATTATAAAATTAAAAAATATATTAATAAAATAATCTCTTGGGACCAAGTACCAACTTAAAACAAATGTGGCGGGAAGCAGTAAAGTGTACTGTACTGAAACTTTGTTAGTTATTAGTTTGTTTTGTGAATTGGTTGTCATCGGTTACCAGAACTTGAATTATTATTCTCACTAAATGAGAAAAAAAGTTCAACGATTCCATGCTAATCTAAGTTAGTGGCAGTATAAATTTCTGACTAGTAAAATAATTTTCATATATATAAGAAATGCAAAGGCGCAAACTAACAAGATTGATGTAACTTTTGACAGATAATCAATCCCAATCGATGCAAAATATTATTATCAAAATATGCGTCGAACATGAACAGCTTTTTTTCGTAGGGTATCTCAAACTTAAGCAACAGAAATAAACAATTCGTCACCAGACAAAGTATTATAGTCCAAAAAAATAAAGCCATTGTTTATCAATATAAATGGTAAATGCATTTAAAACTTTCATAAGAATAGTATTCAAAATAAGTTATAGGAAGGAGATTACATTAATTAAATCTTTGTTTTAAAAGAGATTTTTATGAAATTTTAATAAATTTAATGTAAATTATTTTTAATAAAGCCGATATAGTTTAGGTATGGGTCTTAGTGTGAATAATGCATATTTGCTGTATATTCAGTGTATGAATTCGTTCGTAAGTTACCTGTCAAGGTATATGTCATTATCATTCAATCCAAAAGGTTATTCAAAAAGCCTATCATGACAAACACTCCTAGGGTATAAGCTACGATTAAGCTTTATAAACTTTTGAGAAGAAATTTATAAACAATTTACAAATCGTGCGTAACCCACATATTTAATAGACTTACTACTGGTGTCTATTTAAGGAAATATAGATGAGCTTGTGGACGAAGTTGTGCAATAAATGAAGCAAGCCACATAACATTATGCTGAGATAAGTGTAACATGCAAATGAAGTGGAGAGTTTGTTCAAACAATTTAAATCTTATGGTAGCATATGTGGGATGGCTTTTTTATGAAAAAATAAAGTTTTAATTTTTTACTATACCCTGGTTGCATTACTCTAAAATTTCCATCTTGTGGATTGGTTCCTTTTTGCATAAATTTTTCCATATATGCTAAAAAAAACGGCACTAATTTATCATACATACAGTATATGAAAATTACCCTGTTATTAATCCAGCTATTCAACGCTATATTCACATTAAAGCGGTTTCAACCATAATTTTGTGGTAGAGCTTAAGGCACAACCTGAAGTTAATAATATTCATTCATACACATTTAGACATTTATGATGTTCTATGATGAAATAAGAACCTAATTTTTAAATGAATAAGTTAAATGAATTTTAAATGAATGAGTCACAGAAGATTTTACTCTTCGTCAGCGGGATACGAACGCTGGACTCCGCGTCGCTGAGTGAACAGCAGCCGAGAGCTTTATCCACTAGGCCAGTGGTCTCCAAAGTGGGGTACGCGTACCCCGGGGGGTACGCAGAGTGATACTTGGGGGTACGCCAAAGAAGTAGCCGCACGATCTCTTGCGAGTGTATGATCTTGTATCAAGTGAGTGCGATGTATATATATATATTTTATATATATATATAACCCTATATAATATATATATATTTAATATAATATTATATATATATATATATTATATAATATATATAATATATATATATATATATATATTATATATATATTATATATATATATATATATATATATATATATATATAGTATTATATATATTATATATAAACTCGCAGGCCAAATTTAATGCATCACCCGTAAATATAATTTTAACTCTTTCATATTGGAAAATGTAGGGCTAGGGGTTTGGTTTGATTTGAGTTCATACCTAATTCGGGAGTGTTGCACAGGGTTATAAATATATAAACCGTATGTATGTATGTAACGACAGTGTGTAGGAAATTAAATGCATAATAAAGAAAACGAAAAAATATGGATATGATGATTTTTTAATCATCAACAAAATTCTACAAATTACAATGTGAAATGCGGCATAAAGGTGTCTAATAATAGGTTGTACCCCCTCTGGCCCTTCCAACTTTCTCCAACGATTCGGCATTGATGAAATGATCTTGGAGATTGTCTCCTGCGGATAGTTGTCAATGGAGTCGTTGCAATATCACTGAGCTGTGGATCGGAGCATGTTCACGGGGCTCGAACATGCTTACTCACACATACCCAACATGTTCAAAATGGACTTTCATGTCCGGGCACCCTCATAGAAATGGCCAGGAGTCTGATCCCTAACTGTTGTAGGTACCGTTGGACGACCTGTGCATATTGTGCTGCCTGTTGGCGTTGTCATGGACAGTAACCAAAAATGGACGCCAATGAAGGACGCTAAAGGCACTATATACTCTTGGAGAATGCTCCGCATACTTTCCAGCCCCGTTAGCCTTCCTCTTGCTCATGTTGATATGCAATGCAGTGTGAGCACCCAAACAAAATGCCAGCCCACCACCATCACAGAGTTTTTCACCTTCAAAAGGAATCCTTGTGGAGATATTGCAAGCAGAAAAGTGCTCACCCTGCATGTTCTCAAATTCACCCGACTCCATCTGGTTCATGTAGTAATGGAACCTCGATCATCTGGTGAGTGTCCATCTCCATACGCTTTGTTGAAAAATAGAAATCGCAACCCCGATGCTCCCTGATCAGGAGAGAGCCGATGGTAGACCTTGTAATACGTACTCCACGTTCATTCTGTCGTCTTCTCACTGTTCGCTCGGAAATGGCACATGTCTGGCCTCACGGAGCCTGTGTTGTATCTTGTCGCTTGTTGAAAAACCGATCACGAAGCAATGCCACGACGGGAGGAACTGATCATCTCTTCTTCGGGCGTCGCGGTGCGGTGACCGTGACCATGTCGTCTACGGTTACTGCCAGTCTCCCTGAACCGACGAAGGATTCGATTGACCGTCGATTGGCTTTACCCCGAGTTTGCTGAGCCACCTATCTATGAAAATGGCCTGCTTTCGGACAGCTGTGATGACTCCTATTGGTACGTTCCTCTTCTCTTGACGGATGCTTTCCTTTGTGATCGTCTTCTTTGTTCAAGCTACGACTTACAGAATAGGGTTTGTTTCGTTTAGTTGGTTGGTGTCTTGCCATCATGTTCTCCTATGAACGTAATTTCGGGATTTCGTAATTTGGTTGGTTTTGTCTTTATTATGACATTTAGTCTATTACACGGTTGTACGTTACTATCACGGTTATATACATTTCACAACCCCGTGGCCAACACTCCGAAAGATAGGTATGAACACAAATACTAAACCAAACCCTAGCTCTACATTTCCAGAAATGAAAGAGTTTACATTATATTTAACGGCGTGATACATTTAAATTGTCTGCTGAGTTTATATATATATATATATATATATCATATATTAATTATATATATATATATATATATACTATATATATATCATGTATATATATATATATATACTTATATACTTATTATAATTTATTTAAATATTTAATTTAATAATATTATTAATTTAATATTTATTTTATTAATAAATTTTTAATATATATATATATATATATATTATAATATTATATATATATATATATATCTACTATTTATATATATATAATATATATTATATATAAGTAATATATATATATATATCACTATATAATATCTATA
>JABUQX010062422.1:12500-17500 GCA_015478945.1 Trachelipus rathkii | reverse complement strand
TCTATCCAAAAGGAGGGTGGAACCGGGTCCACCCCAAATGTGGGAACAGTATTCCATACAGGGGCGAATGAGACCTTTATATAACTGGAGTATCTGAGCAGAAGAAAAAATTTTAATATAATATAATATAATATAATATAATATAATATAATATAATATTATAGAATATAATATAATATAATATAATATAATATAATATAATATAATATAATATAATATAATATTAATATAATATAATATAATATAATATAATATAATATAATATAATATAATATAATATAATATAATATAATATAATATAATATAATATAATTAAATATAATTTCTTTAAATATGGTCACTAATAAAGTTAATATATTTATATTGTTACAACTATTTGAAATTTTATATTATTCCTATTATCATTTTACTATAATGAAATTTTATCAATCATATTCCAAATAATCTTTTTAAAAAATAAGAGGCTTACAAACACTCAATAATGAACCCTTATCGGTCGAAATGATTAAGATTTACATTTATTGACGCATCATCATAAAGTAGTTCGTGTTGAATTTTCAAATTTGAATAGATTTTGAACAAAGTCCTTAAATTCCTAAACAAAATTCATTAATATATGAAAGAAAATAGAGAATTTAATTGAAAAATTGTGAAATAGAAACAACCTTTATGAGTCACATAGCTGTGACGAAAGAGTTTGGCCAAATATACATATAGAATATAAATAAGAGTTATTTTAATCACGAAATTGAAAGATCTTAGCCGGAAACTTAGGCATAAAATATTTTATGACTTGGCAACGTTGTGGCAACTAAATTATAGACAAAATGTAATGAGCGCACTCAATGACTGGACATCGACCTAAAATTACTCCATATTAATAGAATATTAATATTAATATAAAAATTTACTGAAGTGACAGTTACTCGTGTATATTTTCCTACATGTCCTACACTACATGTATATTTGTATATTTTTCACCTGCAAATGTTCAATGAATTTTCACTTTGCCCCACAACAGAAAAAATATGTATCTACACCTGCCAATCTATTTCTCACCTATTCATCTAGTTTCCAGTTTGTTCCAACTAGCAAAAACAAATATTTTTTTTTACGGTAGTCTCATTTATCCCACTTATTTAATATATTTATCTGTTTTATTTCTTGTCTCACATGACTAATATGTTTTTTCTTTTTCTCCTCATACAGCTTGACTAATATATTTATCCCACTTATTTAATATATTTATCTGTTTTATTTCTTGTCTAGCATGACTAATATATTTTTTTTCCTTCCCATATAGCTTGATTTAATATATTTATCTGTTTTCTCTCTTTTACGACATCATATTGCATCAACTGTAAATATTCTCTCTGTTACCATTTACAAGTGAATTTGTTTTAGAGAGTACTTCTCCCTTGGACGATATGATTCTCTCTATTGGGTATCACTGTTAAACCATCTCTGAAGAAGAAGAAGAAGAAGAAGAAGAAGAAGAAGAAGAAAAGAAGAAAGAAGAAGAAGAAAAAACCAAGAAGAAGAAGAAGAAGAAGAAGAAGATAGAAGAAAGAAGAAGAACAGAAGAAGAAGAAGAAGAAGAAGAAAAGAAGAAGAAGAAGAAGAAGAAAGAAGAAAAAGAAGAAGAAGAAGAAGAAGAAGAAGAAGAAGAAGAAGAAAAAAAGAAGAAGAAAAAAGAAAAAGAAAAAAAATAAGAAGAATAATAATAAAGAAGAAGAAAAAGAAGAAAAAAAAAAAGAAGAAAAAGATGAAAGAGAAACAGTGAAATTTTTACTATCATATTAAAAAACGCAAGAAGGAAAAAAAGATAGGAAAAGAAGAAAAAAAGAAGAAGAAAAGAAGAAGAAAAAGAAAAAAAAAAGAAAAGAAACAGGAAAAAGAAAGAAAAATAGTAATAATAGTAATAATAATAACAACAATTAACTGAAAATTTAAGAGCTTTTTTTTGTAATTAAGTAGAACTGCAGTCTAGTAAAGAAAGTTATTTAATAAAAAATTTTTAAAAGGAGATTTCGAAGGAAAAGTCGAAATCACTCTGCGGCTTGTATTAATTGTTTTTCCACATGGTGAAAGTGAAAGGTTATGCTCGTTGTAGAACAAATTTAGGTTTTGGAGGATTTAACGTTTTTAAGATAAATGTTGTTACTTGTGTGTGTGTGGTTGTGTGTGTCATAGTGTGATATGGTCACACACTTAAGTATTGTGTGTGTGTGTGTGTGTTGTTGTGTGTGTGTGTGGTGTTGTGTGTTTATTAATTGTTTCATTATCTTTTGCTTATACGTGCTAATATATAATATGTGAATATACATCAATTATATGATTATATATAGTATATTAAATTTCTTAAAAATTAATAGTACTTTAAGCCTATTAAATAACAAGTTTCCCAGATGTACTCTTGGAAAAAAATTTAATTTAATTCAGGTAGTCATTAAGAACCAAAAGTCATACAATCTTAAGTTTAGCTGCGATTTATATAAAAACACAAATATATCTGCCGTTATCCAGAGTAAATTATTAAAATGCTTTATTTATTTTCTCTTCCGTAAATTTTGTGAAATTCGTGTTTGCAAATCAAAATACTTGAATAATGAATTTCGTTTACAAAGTTTAAATTTGGAAATTTACTTAAAAGTAATTAAATATATTGATTATTTTTATTTCATTTTATTCTTAATCTTTTAGCTTCAGGCTTAACACTCTTTTATATTTAAGTATCGATACATAAAGTAAATACACATTATTTGTTTATGCCACAAGACTTCTAAAATTTATACAATTTATGTATTCGCAACCTTTTATACATTTCTTCCACGAGTTGCCATTGGAAATTAGTATGTTGTACTGAATATGTGTATGTACTGAATATGTACTGAATATAGCATTAATTATTTTAAAAGGACACAATATACGTGTCCGAAGTTATATTTTAAAACCCCCAAAGGCATATAATTATTTATATTATTATAAAGATGGGAACAAACGAGTTAAAACAGAGGTTTGTCAAGTTTGGTTGATGGGAAGCAGATATATTAATATACTCCTCCATGCCAGGGAAAATTACCTCTGTTAGGCGTTCTGAACTCTCCCAGGGAACCGCTCCCATGAAACAGTAATTGTTTTCATTGGAAATCAAAGAAGTTACGACCGCAAGTCAAAGCCAGTTAGCAGAAATAGAAGTGCAAGAAAAATTTTACCCTCGTCATATCGGGGATCTTTCTCTGCGGAAGCAATTTGAAGAGTCTTTGAAACAAAGATACACAGTTAAGAAGGTTATTGAGGAGCCCAGGGGGGACTAGCCCAATGGTCGCAGGAAAATGGTCGACACGATCATCAAAAAAAATTCCGTAGAGCCCGCCCGGCAAACGTGCTAGGTTAGGTTAGGTTAGGTTAGGTTAGGTTAGGTTAGGTTAGGTTAGGTTTGTTTAGGTTAGGTTAGGTTAGGTTAGGTTAGGTTAGGTTAGGTTAGTAGGTTAGGTTAGGTTAGGTTAGGTTAGGTTAGGTTAGGGTTTGGTTAGGTTAGGTAGGAGGTTAGGTTAGGTATAGGTTAATGTTAAGTTTTGATTAGAATCTCGTTCGAAAAACTCTGAATTAATCAGATTTTTTTATATAAATGTCATTCATCTTCCTGTCTAACCATTTCCTGTCGACCATTTGAGGTAGTCCCCTAAAACCCATACTGTAGAATGGTAGAACCCATCGCTGCATTAGAAGGTAGGAAAAGGGCTAGAATGCTTGAGTTCATTCTCGAAGGGACCGATCAGTGATGCGAGTTGGAGATGCATCAAAACTATTTTAGATCATTCTTTTGATAGAAAAAGTGATAGGCAACCTCACAAGTTGTTATCTGAAAATTAATTGAAAGTTATTTAACGGTAGTGAACTTTTGAATTTGAAAAAGAATAATGAATACCAGAGAAAGGTGAAAAACAGAAAGTGACCTCTACTCCTAGGGTAGTAGATAAAAATTTGGAATAGTCAGTTTAGTTAAGAGACGGAAATACAGAACAGATAAATTTAGTAGTAGATTGACAGGATAGCTTGAGCCATAAGATTAAAAATTTGGAAGACTGCAAATTGGAAATACGAGAAAAAACAACATCATTTGGTACATAGGCACAACAACAGCCTTTGGCTGACAATTGAGATTATTGACAGTAAGAGTCAACAGAGTTGAGTTTGCTGTCAGAACAATCAAAGGCCTGAGTTTCGCATAAGAATTAGAGAATAAGGGTTAAGGAGGGAGATTGATGTCAACAATGTAGAATTAGGTTACCATCACGAAAGTTCCGGAAATTTATGAAGAAACAAAACTGTGCATCAGAACAGACAGACGATTTCTTAAAAGCATCAACCTCACCAACTTCACCAACTTCACCAACCTCACCAACCTCACCAACTTCATCAACCTCAAAAACTTCACCAACCTCACCAACCTCACCAAACTCACAAACCTCACCAACGGAGACCATCAACACCCAAGTGGTAATGGGGGGATTGGTAGGTGAGAGGAAGGGGAGGGGCAGATGAGGTGCTATTTTCTGGAAGCCGCCTATCAAGGCTTCTCCAAGGCTAATCGTGTAATTGCCATTAATAGTTTTTTATATAAGAAGAGTTGTCTGTATTAAATGTTTATGGTAGTACGATAAGGAGAGTTACTCCAATGCTAAGAAGAAAAGTGGGTAGGAGCGCGAAGAAAGAAGGGAGAAACCACTTGGCTTCTGGAGAGTGGCATGGGGATGATTCTCCTAACACGTAACATAAATGCCCAATGGGGTAATCTTCGTTCACACTGGAGAAGTGGCTTAACTTCCCTCCCATTTATATATATATATATATATATATATATATACATATATATATAAAAACAAATATATATATATATCTATATGATATATATAATATATACTATATATACTATATATATATATATATATATATATATCAGTGGCGAAGCGTCCAGTCATCTATTGATGCGGAGA
>JABUQX010062422.1:2500-10000 GCA_015478945.1 Trachelipus rathkii | reverse complement strand
ATATATATAAATGATTTAGACCAGGGACTTAAATGCAAGGTTTCTAAGTTTGCAGATGATACCAAAGTGGCCACCTCAGTTAGGAATAGTGAAGGATGTATAAAGATTCGAAATGATCTTGTTAAACTTCTTGGGTGGGCAGATTTGTGGCAAATGAATTTTAATAGTAAAAAGTGTAAGGTTCTTCACCTACACCGAAGAAAATCTGAGATGAGAGCTAAACATTTTGATATGTTCAAAATTCTTAAACAATTAATTATTTAAGCACAACATAAGATTCTTTAGCTTTACCATTGTTTATGTTAAAGCAAACTGAAAATTTTACCAATCGCTTGGCTTACCTGATTCATAATTAAAATAACCACAATTATAGTTACATCTACCAATTGTTGTTTGCGTTTTAAACATAATTTTGGTTAAAATTGCGAAACACTAATTGTGTTTGGAGCGTATTTAAACATATGGTTGTGTTTAAAAGAACCACAATTTGTGTTATTTTCAAACACTAATTTTTTTTAGTGTAGGATTCTCAAATAAAAGTTTTAACTACGATATGAATGGGGATTGGCTTGAGTCTGTGAACCAAGAAAAAGATTTAGGTGTGATTATAATCAGTAATTTGAAAGTAGCTAATCATTGTTTGGAAGCAAGGAATAAAGCTAATAAGATGCTGGGCATAATAAATCGCAATGTTGTTTACAAGACCAAAGAAGTAATAAGTAAACTGTATAATAGCTATGTTAGGCCAATAATAGACTATTGTGCACAAGTTTGGGCCCCTTATTTAAAGAAAGACTTAGATATGCTAGAGAGAGTGCAACGTAGAGCAACAAGGATGATTTCTGGGTTTGAGGGTAAGAGCTATGAGGAGAGGCTGAAGGAGTTAAGAATGTTTTCTGTAGAAAGGTGATTTCTCAGAGGGGACATGATACAAGTCTACAAAATTTTTACATCTATTGATAATATGGAGACCAATAAATTCTTCATAGTAGAACACGGACGGGAGACCAGGGAGCATAAAAAGAAAATTAAGAGAAAGCATGCCATCTTGATATAAGAAAGCATTCTTTCAGCAATTGGGGGTTGTTAAAATTTTGGAATGGTTTGCGCACAGGAGGTTGCAATTTATAATGATATATATAATATATATAATATATATATATATAATATATATATATATATATATATATATATATATATATATATATATATATATATATATATATATATATATATAATATTCTTTCGTGCCTTCGCCACGAGCGGACGTTCTTGTTAACTCGCTCCTTCAAATTAATCTAGCAGATACAGTTTTATATTTTTGAATTATTGGATCGAAGCATTTACTTATAAGATTTATCATTTATGTTATGTGTTTGTGATGTGAATCTATTTCTACGATTTGCTTGTGTTAAGTTTGGAAATAGTGCTGTTGAATAAACTGGAGTATTGCAAAACTAGAATTTCAACAAGTCTGAAATATTTTAGCATTGGTTTACCTATGAAGCACGAAAGATAACAGTTAAAGTTAAATTAGAAATCAACAGAAGTTGAAACCGAGTTAACAGAATTAACTTAGGTTACGTATTACAATTACAAAACTAGAATTTCAACAAGACTGAAAATTTAGATTGGTTTACCTAAGAAGCACGAAAGATAACAGTTAAAGTTAAATTAGAAATCAACAGAAGTTAAAACCGAGTTAACAGAATTAACTTAGGTTACGTATTTCAAATAAATTTGGAGTGGTACGAAACTGGAATTTCAACAAGACTCTGAAAAGTTAATATGGTTTACCTAAGAAGCACGGAAGATAACAGTTAAAGTTAAATTAGAAACAAGAAGTTAAACTGAGTACGTTACTGAAGCCTTTCAACATTTAGAAGTTGAAAGTTCGTTATCGATCATACGAAAGTGAGAATATAGTTACAGTTTAAAAGTCATTCTCATTTGGAAGATTTATACGATCTAACATTGTGGGGAAGCCCCATTAGGACAAGATAAATAATAAGATCCAACTCGAATTGAGAATTGAGAATATTTTTGATCGTTTCTGTGGTCTCGAGACCTTAGTTCTTTTCTTAAATGTTGTGAGCAATTTGCCAGCATCAACATAGAATTTGCGAGAGTTATCATAAATATATTTTGGACTTTTCGGTTCTCCCGACTTTGAAATTTAAGTTAATTTCCTTTCATAGCAACTGAGTGAGGCTTTTGGTGATCATAATCAATATACCTTAGATTAATATATAACAATTAATTAACGTTTTAAAATATCTCTACATACTATTGAAATAAAGGAAAGCAAATTATTTGTGAAATCGTATAATTTTATTGTTGGGGATTTTTTAAAGATTTTAAAGTAATTGGAATAGGGATTAATTAATAGATAAATAATAGAGTGGTTTAACCTTTATATTTATGTTATCGTTTTCAATTTTTTGTTGTTGTTATTGATATTGTTGGGGGTTGTATTGGTTGAGCGGGGTGGTGGCCTTAGGTGTTGGGAAGTGCCTAGTGGGGGGTCCCACAAAGCGTGCAGCCTGATATATATAGAAAGAAGGGAAAAGATGGGAGGAGGAGAGGTAATTAGGGGCTGGATGTAGAATGTGAGAGGGGTTTTTAACCGAGGATATTAGAAAGAGGGAGGAAGTAGGGGGGCATAATGTTTGAAGAAAAAAGGTTGGATGTGCTAGGGATAACTGAACATAAGCTGAAGGGAAAGATGGAGGATGGACTTTAGGAAAATACAAGGGTATGATATCAGGGGTGAACGAGGGAGTGAGGGCGAGGGAAGGGTGGGAATAGTTATGAGGAAATGAGGTGTGGATAATAAGGTTGTGGCAGCCCAGGTGGAGTTCGCAGAATAATTGTGACGGTAAAAGTGAATTCCGGGGGAAATGTGGGTTTTTATATGCGCATATGCACCAGTGAAAGGAGCGAGGAGGAGGAGAGAGAAAGATTTTGGAGTGAGTTGAATGCAGTGTTGGGAAGTTTCGGAGAGTAAATGATAAAATTTGTCTATTGGGGGATTTGAATGCAGGAGTGGGAAGGGAGGAGGGTGGGAAAGAATAATAGACATTTGGTGGCTAAGGGGATGAGGAATGTTAATGAGAAGAAAGTCTGTTGAAGTTGTGTGTCGAAAGAAACAGAATGATAGTGGGGATATACTCTGGTCAAAAAAAAGTGAAATCTATAAAAGACAATTCTCAAGAGTGAGAGAACGGGGGGGAGGGCGGTACTGGATTATGTGTGTTCAATGGGTAAATGGGAGGATAGAGGAAGATTACTAGATGTAAATGTATCTCTAGAGGGGTGAGGAGAGGGTCTATCGGAATCGACTATTTTCCGCTTGTTATGCTTAGGATAAGCGGTGGGAGGAAGAGGTATGGTTAGGGAAATGGGCAGAAAGAGGAGAGATAGAAGTTGATAAAGGTTTAGGGAAAAAATTGGAGGAGACAGTGTGTAAGATGGGAGTTTAGGAGGAGTATGGAGGATAGGTGGAGATGACGTGATGTGAGGGACGGGAATTGCGGAGGTTAGAAAAGGGGAAGTGGTGAGATTTAAAGACCAGGCAGTTCATGTGAAAGAGGCTAGAAGGCACGGTATAGTGGAGTACAAAAGGGTGTGGTGCAAGCAGAAGGAAAGGGAGTGAATGGGGGAGTGAGGAGGTGAAGGAGTTGGTGAAAAGGAAAAAGGAGACTTATGTGAAATGGTTGGGAAGTATGAGTTAGGAGAGAGGAACGTTAGGTGGAGGAATATAGAAGGGTTAGAGTGCGAAAAGCAAGAAGGAGCCGGCTGGAGAGGACGAAAGAGTAAGCAGCAAAAGATGAATGGCTTCGTTTGTAGGACAAAGTAGACACGGGTAAAATTTTCAGTATTTGCAACAAGATGCTATCTGAAAGCGAAGTAAAATAATAAGAGGAAGAAGAAGGAGGTTGGGCCCGACGAGGAACTTTCAACGGGAGGATGATGGGAACGTGGGATGGAGGAGCAGGATAGGGTGAGGAAGAGGTGGGAGGAGTATTTTAGTGGATTATTGAATTGAAGTGGGGTGGGAGGGGAGGAAGAGGTGCAAAGAGGTGAGGTTTGGAGTGGACATTGGGGGAGGCAGAGAGGGGACGGCATGAAATACCAAAATGGAGGAATTAGTATAGGGCCTTGAATAAAAGGAAAAAAAGGGAAGCTCCGCAGGTCTGGATGGTGTGAGAATGAAAATGTTGCAGAAAGGAGGTATAGGGGTGGAGGACATGGCTGTATAGCGTTATATAATATATGTTGAGGAGTGGTAGTGATGGTACCACCAGGATTGGATTAGAGGGCCATACTAGCGTTGTATTTTTCCCCGCTGATAAAGGCAGGAAAGGCGGTAGGATGGATTTTTCGGGAAATCTACTAGAGTAATTGTCTTTTAAGGTGTGGTAGCGGATATAAGTGTATGTGGAGCTAATTACTTGATTGAGAAAGTGAGAGGTTTAACGGAGGGGAGAATGGGGAAAGAACAAGGAGGATTTTAGGAGTCGGAAAGAGGAGTACGGATGGACCAAAGTGTATACCTAAGATGCTTGTAGAGAAGAAGTATAGAGAGAAAGCGGGAAAGTGATATGGGTGGTTTTGTAGATTTTAGAGAAAGCATATTGATAAAGTGCAAGAGGGGAAATCTGTGAGGGTGTTGGAGGAAAATCGGCAGGTGGGGGTAAAATTAGGGAAAGGTATTAGGGCCTTTTTGGTATAGGAATAGTGAATGTGTGTGAGGCGTGTTAGAGGGAGAGTTGAAAGCATGTTTATGAACAGCAAACCCAACAGAGGTGCGTGAGAGGATTGAGCAGGGGTGTGTAAATTGTCGCGTGGCTATTCAATTTGTTTATGGAGAGTGTTTGCAGAGGGAATGGTGAGGGAGGGGAGAGGAGGTGAATTGATGAATGGGAAATGCATAGAAGGGACGTGAACATATACTGTTTGACAGACGATTACTGCCCTAGTGCGCGAAAGAAACACGGAAGGGTTGAGGTATCTTGCGGAGGGAGTTTTGATGAGAAAATGTGTGGACAAAAGGGGCTTAAAAAATAAATCCAGAGTAAGAGTAAAGTTGTTAGTGTTGATGAGGAGGAAAGAGAAGGAGGGGGAGCGGTTAGAGGTTAGAATTAGGGGGTGTTAGTATTGGAAGAAGTAAGATTTTTTAGATATTTAGGGATGGATCTTGGGTAAGGGGGAGGGATGAAGGAGGAAATAGAACATAGAGAGTAGAAGAAGGAATGAGAGCTTTGAGTGGTCTGAGAGAAATATGGAAAGTGGGGGGGATTTTTCTATCACAGAAAGAGTTAAGATAAGTATGTTTGAAAAAAATTTGTGTACCAGCGGTGTTGTATGGGTGGGAAAAACGTGGGTGTTGAATGCCAGGTCCAGGAAGAAGTTGGAAGTATTTGAGAAGAAGGGGTTGAGAGCGGTTTGTGGGGTTAGCAGAAGGGAGAGGATTAGGAATAGGGTGGTGAGGGAGAGATGTGATTGGAGGAATGGGTTGGTGGAAAGAGGGGAGAAGGGAATGTTAAGATGGTATGGGCATCTAGTGAGAATGGAGGAACAGAGAGTGGTTAGGAGAGTTTGGGAGGCGGAAGGGATAGGAAGGAGAGGAAGGGGGAGACCAAGAAGGAAGGTGGAATGGATGGAATAAAAGAGATGCTGGAGGAGGGAGGGATGAGGGAGAAAGAGGGTAGGTGTTTGGCGAGAGATTAGAAGTGGGGTGAGGAGCGTGGAGTTGAAGGGCGAGATGAGGGGCAAGGTGTGAGTGAGAGAGACTGTACGCTTTACCACTTACCCCGCTCAAAGCGGGAAGAAAAGGTAGTAAAATAATAATTAATAAGTAATAAATAATTATTATAAATATATATATATATATATATATATATATATATATATATATATATATAATATATATATATATATATATATATATATATATATATACTATATATAATACTTATATATAATATATAAATGTTATATATATTATATATAATTAATATATATATTATACTATATATACTACTATATATATATATATATATATATAGTATACTATATATATATATATTATTATATATATTATTAATAATATATATATCATATAATATATATATATATATATATTATATAATATATATATATATATAAATATATATTATATAATGTCGAAATGGGGAATCGGGAACTGTAGCGATGACTGCTGGAAAATGTCACGCCTCGCCACTGAGATATATACTATATATATATAATATATATATATATATAGAATTAATTAATATATATATACTATAATATATATATATATTATAGGTATATATATATATAATATATATTATATATAGTAATATTATATATATATATATATATATATAGTATATATATAATCAAAATTGTAATGAGGTGTGTTTATATGATATGAGTTTAAAATGCAGCACTTAAATTGGATGTTTTTTACGAGTTAATAACACATTGGTAATAAATGACAAAGCGCACCCGTTAAAACGAACACAAGTTTTCGGAGGGCTTACAGTGCGAAGAAATCCCCAAGATCAATCCTCTCTCTCTCTCTCTCTCTCTCTCTCTCTCTCTCTCTCTCTCTCTCTCCTCTCTCTCCTCTCTCTCTCTCTCTCCTCTCCTCTCTCTTTCACACACATACACACACGCACACAAACGCACACGCACACACACACACACCTACAAACGCACCTACACACATCAGCTGATGATTTATAAACACTCTGTTTATATCATATTTTATTTCATATTTTTAATATTTTATATTTGTCTTATTATATTTATATTATATTTTATATTATTTTTTTAACCGATTCTTTTAACTCGATGTGTTTCAAATAAATAATTCCTTATTCAAAATAAAAGGATTTTTTATTCTATAAAATAAAATATTGTTTCTACAATATTTTTCTATGTTCTGTTCTGATAATGGAGTTATCTTAATTAGTTAGTTACAGACTAATAATAAGATAGTATGTTGGATATCTTTTAAGATATAAATTAGAAAAGAATATGTTCTAAAAATAATCATAATAATAATATAATAAAATAATAATAATAATAATAATTAATAATATAATAATAATAATAATATAATAATAATAATAATAATAATAATAATAATAATAATAATAATAATAATAATAAATAAATAATTAGTAATAATAATAATAATAATAATAATAATAATAATAATAATAATAATAATAATAATAATAATAATAATAATAATAATAATAATAATAATAATAATAATAATAATAATAATAATAAAATTAATAATAATAAATAATTAATATAATAATAAAAATAATAATAATAATAATAATAATAATATAATAATAATAATAATAATAATAATAATAATAATAATATAATAATAATAATAATAATAAGTAATAATAATAAATAATAATATTAATAATAATAATAATTAATAATAATAATAATAATCAATAATAA
>JABUQX010062421.1:25000-56500 GCA_015478945.1 Trachelipus rathkii | reverse complement strand
ATTATATCATCATTTTCATATATACTTAAGTAGTATCGTGCAGCTTCCTATAATATAGTATAATCAAAAATCTATAGTACTCTTCCTATATCAATGATCATATATCCTTCTTATATCACATTACTAATATCTATATTAATCACCACATCACTACTACACCGATAAATAATGACAATCCTAGGGTACGTTATATATACTATCATATCCTTTTATTGTGTATATCTTTAATCATTATTGTATCTACTAAATAATAGATATGGTTACTGACCTATCTCATTGACTTTACGCCATAATATATGGTTTGTCAGCCATATAATAGTATATACTCGTATACGGAATACTAATTACACTTCTATATATATATTATATACGTAAAAGGTTATCTCACTATTACACGGCAATATATTGGGCTCGAGCCGACGGTGGGACATGGTCGCAGGTTTTCCATCACCCTTAGTTTAGGGCGATTGCTGATAAAACCAACGACACACCAGACACCAATATAGCGGAAATCATTCACGGGAAGACCTCGGCAGGGGGAAAATATCCCTCTGAGATCAACTTCCTTCGCGGATAGCGACGCGAAACCGACTACTGCCATCTTAGGCGAGTATACCATATGTATTCTTTTATGATATGAGATATCATGCCCCAATGAACATTATCACTAATAAACAAAATAATTACTGACAAAATTACATCATTCTATCCTTAAAGTCTCCTACCTATTATTTATAAACTAGCTTATACTATGTTGAAAGCATATCCTAGTCACTTAGAATTATTGAGCTGTAGCGTCATCACTATATCGTACGTCAATATATCAATAAAAAAACTAAGCCGAAATCACATAATAATAAATTCCGAGATAAGACGTTAAAATCGGAAAGTTTCCTAATTATCTTGTGTCACAATCTGGCTATCAGCTCTAAATTTGTCTATAGCTTTAGTTATCATATACTACCACAAATCATAACTTAAAATAATACGACAAACAAGACAAGAACAATCTCAAAGATTATGAGTACGTAATATACAAAAGATCCATAATATAATAAAATAATAATTAGAATAATAGATAAATATGAATAAAATAAGAATATAATAAAATAATAATAATAAGATAATAATAATAATAATAATATAATACATAAATATATAGATACTAATTCAAAACAATCTTAATGTAAATAAACAATAAATATGGAATACATCCTAACTACATAGTAAATAGACTAATAATAATATAAATAATATATAATAATATAAATAAATAATAATAATAAAATAGATAAAAAGTTAATTATATAAATCTACTGCCGATATATTAATGGCAAACCTTACATCAATTCGTCCTCACTTTCTATTTCACTTCATGATCAGAACGATTGAAAATCATCTTATTTATCTATACAGTGCTGGCATGTGGGTGATGCATGCGCGTCCTGTGCGACTTCAAGTGAACCCGCGGTACAAACAATGAATAACGAATATATATGACCTAAATACTCAAAATTAAAAACTTAATAGAATCAATTCAAACACCACTGAGTAAATTGACATTCTCTATTAACATCAGGTTTCAATTTTTAGATAAAAATCACAATATTTATTGATTCCTTTTTTTAACGTGATTTTTTCTTTTAAATCAATTTATTTATTTTTCTTTTATATTTTCTTAATTTTTTTGTTGTTTTGTTTGTTTGTTTGTTTAAATTAATGAATTTAGATATCCATTAAGAGATTTAACTTCAATAGAAATAAAAAAGACAAAGTTATAAATCAATCATTTTTTTTTTCAATTCTCTCTAAATTTTAGCACGATACGATAGGCAACAATCTCTTTAGCTTGTTTACCTCTTTTTCTGTGATTTAGGACCAATTTAGAATTCTTGTCATGTGAAGCTAGGTTAGAAATTTAACAATTTAGAATGTGTTTAAAGTAATTATATATTTTTTCAATAATGAATAATTAATAAATGCAGTATCTTACAAGGAAGCGACGGAATTATATGTAAGTTGTATAACAAGATATATTAGCTCCAGGTATTTAAGATTGTGTAATAAACAAGTAAAGGCTTCTTTTTACTCTAAAAAAATAATACATGTTGCAGTAGCGGTTGCAACGAGAGCAGCAACAAGGTGATATCTGGCTCCCTATAATTTAAAAGTTCAATCTGATCAAATTATATCTGGGGAAGGCAAGACTTAGAATATTTCTTGTAAGATAGATTGAATTTTGTGTGGACATGAGGACATCTTTACAAATATTACCATGTACATCTGTAAGTACTGAGACCTAATAAAATCCTTATAGTTTGATAACATTTTTCTTAATGGATGAGCAAACCTCAGGCATCGCGATTTGAATTGTGGAGTAATTCGATATTTGAATATGTATAAATATGCATTTAAAACTATAAACATTTAAGTTACAAAAATAAGATTATAAATTAGTAAATTTTTTTCTTACCAAGTCTATTGTATATATTGTTTATATATAATATTTTATAAGAAAAAATGTAATATATTTACGCTCCAAAAATTTTAAACGCTTAATTTTGTTATTTTATAGGGAAACGCTAACAATGTATTTTCTCTGATTAATTGTATATATCATCTTCATTAATTATTTTCATAATCGATAATTTTTAATATTATGAAAAAATCGATAATATATTAATATTATATATAATATTATATATATATAATAATTAATAATATATATATTTATTATATATTTAAATATATCATATATTATTATATATATGATATAATATTAATATACATATATATATAAACTATATATATATATATATATTATATTATATTATATATATTATAATATATATTATATATTTATATAATAATATATATATATATATAATTATATATATTATTATATAATATATATATAATATTATATATGATTGTAAATAATTAATTACTTAAATTAAAAAATAATGAATATGGAATTTGCCCAAAGTACGAAATGTTTACCATACTATATGATAAAAAGTATATTAAAACGTTATAAAATTATATATATATATATATAGTATATATCATTATATATATATTATATATATAATATATATATTATATAATATATATATATATATATATTATTAATATATAATATAATTTACTATATATATGATATATGTTTTATACTATATTTTAATATATATATATTATAGCATCATTGCCATAATAGTAGTATCACTTGATTTATATATAATATATTATATAATATATATATATATATATATATATATATATATTATATATATATAATATGAATATATATATTACATAATATATATATATATATATATATTATATATATATATATTATATATATATTAATATATATAATAATATTATTAATATAATATATAATATTATATATGTTCTCTATTATTAATATAATATTATATAGTATATATATATATAATATATTATATATACTATATATATTATTATATTATACATAGTATATATACTATATATAGCATTTATATATATATATATAATATTATATTATATATTATTATATATATATATACAAGTATATATAAAATATAACAGATATAAGATTATATATTATTATATATAGTATATAATATATATATATATAATTTGTATATATGTATAATAATATATTAATATATATATATATCATATAATATATTATTATATTATATATATATATATATATATATTATATTTGATATATTATATATATATATATTATATATAAATATGTATATTTTTATATATATATATATATATATATATAATATATATATATATTTATTATATATAATATAATATACATATATAATATTATTATTATATATTATAATGATAATATATATAGTATATATATATATTATATTAATATATCTACGATATATATATATATAATTATATAATATTATATATATTATAATATATATATAAATATATTATATTATTTCTACGTCCGTTGTAATCTTTTTCAACCAGTCCGGGTATAGCATATAAGCGGTAAATATCTAGACTTCTTAATTGTATAATAATCTATAATACTTACATATCATGCTCATCTATTATAATAACTATGGACAACTTCCGTACTATGTCATCACTCAGTAGTAACAAAACTGTTAATAGTCTACCCAAATATCATATTGTCATAAGTTATTTAACTTCATATAGTATATATTATAGTAGATGACTCCCATAATTCTAGTACTATAAGTATCACAAGTCTACTACCTCGGTAGCTATCCGAATATTGTATCTATGTGATCTAATATATATTATTATGACTATAACTTTGCGATTGTTACAGCTATATTATATAAATATAATATATATAGGTAAACTTACTTATCTAATATATATAGTACTAGGTATATAGGCTTATATAATAAAATCAACTAATAATGATAGTAGTATAATAGTATATAATTATATATTATGATATTATAATACCTATGATCCTCAACTGTATGTGTTTCTGAATGATGGCACATGGACCCACAAATCTACATCTCTCGATTTCACTTTTATAATATCGGATAATATATCGATTACCAATATCTATGATATCGATATCATATCTATCGATATCCGACATCAATTCATCTATTATATCATATAATTTAACTGAGTGAGTAACTTTCGTCAATGGCTATATATATATATACGTATTTATTTTTACACCTCAGTTTCCTTTCAGGCCACTACGTACTTCTGACAAATATGTAATTATATAATACGCTATAATATATAACATCATGATATTATAAATATATAGAAACAACAAAAAATATATAAATTGAAATAAACACTTATAATATATATTATATAATAGTATATTATATTACCAGTCGTAAGTATACATATAGTATATATACCTCGTTATCCAAAGTGACCAAGATAGTATACTAATATATATAAGAACTTATCTGTACGTATAGTATAATAAGTCACCTATTCTGATACGTCTTTTTTGATTCACCTTGATGGTGTCCTGCCGTCATAAGATGCTTTATCGATTTACGCTATACATATATATACTCATAATTACTATTACTATACTTCATGATAATTTCTCAGTACAACTAATATATATTTAAGTATACTCTAGCTCGACTATTATTCTTAGTTTACACTATATATACTATGATGACAAGATTCCTTATATTCTATTACGATCTAATAATACGTAATACGTTAGTTCGTCTATATACTCATATCCTATCATCACTCAAGGGGACCCCTACATCTAGTTTATCAAGATATTATAAGTCTCTAATTCATCTCGCTGTAAAGATAATTCTTATATAATAATAACTTATATTTCTATAATATGCGTATAGTATTTGATTATCAACTTTGCTGTATATATATATGAGCGTTTTTCTGGATATATATATACTATACGGCGTTAAGATTTGGACCTTTCATTTAGTGCGTAATACTAACTTATCGTAATATATAATTATATGAGACAAAATAATTATTCTATCCGCATTATAATATGACATGCTATAAATCATTACTAACTTTAGAGGTACGTATATATATATATATACGGCATATAGATTGTATATGATATTATCTTACTAAATATATCTATATATATATATTGATACTGCCGTGATCAGTTAAGTTTCTTTCGACCTTTAGTAATGGTCTATTGAGATACGAAATAGCCAGTGGAAAAGGATCACATATCGCTATAATGACTACTCTCAAATGATTAATTATATAATTAGGTCCCGTACAAGTCACCAATGAGCTTCATACCTGCTTCTCCCAGAAACTGTTCGCTGCACTCGCGCCATAGTATACTCATATCTCACTATATATCTGATAGTAAGGTATATCACTCTGACTATTATTACTACTCCTACCTAAGAAATATATTACCTATATTAATCAAGTATATATATCATATTATAGGCAATCATACTAAGTGCTAATGGTATCTATCTCACACACGACTCTGTATTATATATATAATATAGTTATAATATATATCATATAAACATATATAAATCATATATTAATAGTATATATCATCTATATATATAAGCATTTTTGGATAATAACATACTTATTGACTTTAATAAAAGAGATTAACGACGAATATTACTATCAATTATAACAACCAAAATTAATTTCTCTACGAGTCTGCTGAGATGCGTTGTTCTCGTTTTCTTTTTATTATTTATATATCTTTTATCCTCTTCCCAATCTCACTTGATATACATAAGATCTTTTTTCTCGACAGTGTGAATAAGTCTAAAATTAGGGAGTAATATGCTTGTAATCTCTATTGTAGATAGAATAACAGACCCTACAAATTGGTCAGGTAAACAAAATATTAATTTGCTTCAAACGGTTGGTTCTATACAATATTACATGACGTGAGTTTATGACACCATCTTCTCTATTTTGTAAGTGCTTCGAACTTAACGAAACTAACATCACGGATTTGGCGTCTATTTTATGTAGTACTTAATGTGCAAGATAGTCTAAGCGCCCTACTTACATTAGTGAGCTCTGCATTATTTATACATAAGACGTATCATAATTCTGACGATAGGTTGATATCTTAAAATAGACAGGTACTCTGCTTCGTCGTAGTTTATACGTCAAACAGCAACACTACGGTTATTGTGTTTGGTTTTCTCACGTGTTCATTGGCAACGACCAATCCATCGTAGTTAGTGCGGTCTACAGTTCTTTTATTGAGCTCAACAATATATTACCTAGATATGCTCTACTGTCTACGGCATGTACATATCCACAGGTCCGAATAGTCGTATAGATCGCTTTTAAGTCTATTAATGGACTCAACTGTGAGGTACACCACCAGATTGTTATGCACTTACGAGCATGTAATATAGGCAGCAGCTGCCCCTTTTAGCTGGTCACTTCTCTCACTATTATGTCTGTTGGACATGCGTATATATTGTTTAGTTCTTGTTATCTGGATCGTCTCTCCTATATGAGGATTAGTATTTTTACAAATAATGCATACTATTGTATGACCTTTTTACTTCCACCATCATGTTAAACTAACATGTTATGATATAGAATACTGATATTTGCGTACTATCTCATAGTTACTACCTATTTTTAATACTTTCTAATGATTAGGTAATCTTATACTTATACTATTTTTAGCTGGTAATTTCTTATCATTACTACACTCATTGATGTCAATTTTTAGTTGTGATTAAGTGCACATGAGAGATTAGTTACTCCCGCTCTATACTAAGAAGATAATACATTCTTAAGATAAATTATAATACCTTGCCATTTCCTACTATATACGTAATATATTATATTGCACTATTCATTATCTAGTAGGCATATAGTGATTAGAATATATTAGCTCACTTATATATCTAGATTGATGATATCATTAATATATCCTTATTTATCTACCGCAGGATAGCTGTATCCATTTCATGACGTGTTCTTTAGTATACCTTATCTATAGAATTGTATATGGGACCTTATCTATCTAATATATGAATGACGATTGACGCATCGTACAGAGAGCTAGAGTATTTATATTTCGGATATCCATATTGCCATACTCAGTCAAATTGTAGTCACTTATAGCGTAAAGGGCATCTCGAAATTCAATTGCGAAGTCTAGTATCGAATCTAACTTTGTGATGTTTACCAGTATATATACTTTATAAATATATAGGGAATAATGCAAAGTAAGGCTATCTACCTTAGTATAACAAGGCCTTAAGCGGAGATGTCACCAATTCCTTATGTCACATTTCATATATAATCTCTGCAAATTCTATTTCGTAGATCAGTTTCAGTACGTCACCTGTTAGTTTAATTTAATACTTAATATATGCGTAGCAGTTATTATTTCAATCTCGTTAGCTCTGCATATAAGTTGAGGGCTTAGGCACTCTTTAGTACTCATTAACTAATTCTATTTGTAATGTGTCTACCTTCGTATTGATTCTTATTATTTTGCATAGCTACTTGCACATGTCACTATCTTAACTAAAAGACATTAAGTTCATGCTACATTAGATACTTATGTTACTCTTGCAGCTGTCTACTTTCTCTCGTGTTTCTTCATGATCTAGTGCATGCGATATCGTCTGAGTATATTGCTCTGCTAAATAATTTGTCTCTATCGCTAGAAATTCAATGTTAGATCGACTCTCATTTATATTCAATACACTTGTGAATATAACAATGGTGAGTCATCTCTGCTCATCTCTGTCTGCGTTCTTTATCCGCTGCATCGTGCTAAACTGCCAAAAATTAACCATTTAAAAATTTTTCTCAGCAGCATGATTCTTATACGATACGTCTTTCTTCTTATGACACTTTACTATTCTTTGCGCCATATAACTAATCATATTACGAGTATTTCCTTTATATATTAACAGTCTTCACACTAATCCTTTATCGCGCTCTTATTCCTCCATTTTTAGTCCTGAGGCAATATCACTTAATTGTGTTTATCACGTTTATCATTTGCTATTTAACATGCATACAGTCCAGTCTCGAATCCTTTCCACAGATGCGCGAAATACGTAAAATGTCTCTTTAGGTTCTGGCTCCTCAAAGACTACCCATCAGATCAAATAATGCTAATATCTATCGACATTATCAACGAAGATATTTATGTGCTACATCTCTAGTGATACGATGCAGTACTGTACTCGATTTCTTTTAGAACTATAACACAAGTAATTAAACCGCGATTCTAGATAATGTATCATCTGCCCTTGATTCCTCCATCCCTCATAATATTCACTCAACTACTGAGCAACATTCATCAACATGCTTACAGCCTCTCGCTACGTCAGCTAAATATCTTAATGCGACTCAGGCATTAGATCACCGTTTAGTCAAATATGTCATCTCACGAGCTAGACTTCGCCTCCAATCATTCCATTGTTCACTATCTTAATAATTCTCGCTCTGTGCACATAATCAGCTTAAGATGCATGCGAATTCACGAGCAGTTTCTCTTCTCTTGACTAAAGTATATACTTAATAACTTATAAACTAATCCATTATTGTAAACGACATTGCTCAATTACATGTATTATAAAAATAGTACACAAACTAATAGATTACAATTGTATCACTGATTCACAATGTTAGATCTTAATCCACTCTCTTTAGATAGCGAGGCGATAGTAAAATTCTTAAACACGTTAATGTCTTCCTCCTAGATCTGTCTTAACCAACATTGAATTCACATAGAAAAGTCAGCTTCATGGACTCTCAAATATAATTATAATATCCCAAACTCAAAGAATCCTTTACTTTTAGTAGTACAATACTCTATTCAATAGCAAATTTTAGTTATGACTTAATCTAGTAATAACACCACGTTATGAACTCACTTAAATTATTTATTTATTTCCATATATTCTTTCACTACTTTGACCAATTCTCAGTGGCTATCATATCAATTCTCTTATCTGATTCTTTTTGTTTCATCGCTGGAGTGGACTTGTACATATATAAATGAATCCATGTTTTGATTGTAATTTTGGTATTTTATCATTATAATTGGACTCGTTTCAGCTAATACTCTTTATTTTGTTAGGAATTTATTTTCATCAAATATTGGATTATTTATTTACTCATTTTTGTTCAACTAATTTTTTTTTTTTCACATTTCAGGCAGTTCTTTCGGCGATGTCAACAGAGGTGGTAAACTTCCTTGTTCCCCATGCGATTACAATATGACGAGAATATATCGAAATGCCTGGCCATTCATATAGGTAGTAATATATTCATAAGAATATAGCTTATATATTATATTAATTAAATATATTAGGTATGATATATATATCTATAATATAGTATATATATATATATATATAACTATATATATAGAAGATATATAGTATATATTATAATATATATATAAATAAATATATATATGATATAAATTATTAATATATAAATAATATTATATATATACTATATATACTATATATATATAATAATATATATTATTATATATAATATATATAGTGTAATTAATAAGATATATATATATAATATAGTATATATAGTAAATATATATATGATATATATATATATATTATTATAGTATATATATATATATATATATTATATATTATATATATTATATATTATATATATAATATATATATATATATATAATATATATATTATATTATATATACTAATATATAATATCATATATATTATATATATAATTTTGATAATTATAGTATATATATATATATATATATATATATATTATATGGTCAGCATCTCCGAAAAGTGTCATGGCAGTAACTTTAGAAAAGCTTATAACTAGCTACAGCGAAATAATATTCATTTTTATTATCAGGAATTTTTTTACCGCGGATATTAAAAAAAAATAAAAAATAACTGCTTTTAAAAATTAAATTGTTAAAAAATGTTGAAAAAATTTTAGTGTCTTGGAGAATTGGAAGATGTTTCCCTTAGGTTCCGAGAAAGCGTGCAAAGTTGCCACATGTTGAATTTTTTTTTAAAACTAGAGAAATAGCCCACGGGTAAACAAGAATCGATGGATTAGATTGGGGTTTCTCGGCCTAGCCGGGAACGACGGGGGACTTCGCCTCCTTCTGTTCCCCTAAAAATTGATATAAGTAAGAAGGAAGAAGTATTTCTCCAAAGCGTAATAAAAATGGTATTTGGGCCTTTTGTCTCGAGAACTAATGCAGGTTTCAAGGTCAATCTGAGCAGTGACTGCATTTCTCAGGTCTGTTTTACTAAACATATTTTGGAGTCAACCTCGCGAAATAATTCTTGAACTAAATTGTTTTTTTAAGTTTTCTCCGAGAGATTAGTACCGAGAAAATTCAAGAAATGTTTATTTATTTTCCTGTTAGATGCATAGTGTTCTAGTTACATGCCTGAACTCTTCGGATGCTGGCCTATATATATTATATATAGTATATATATATATAGTTATTTATATATAGTAATATATATATATAATATATATATATTATATAAGTATATATTATATATATATATATAATTTATATAAATTATATATATAATATGTATAAGATTATTATTTAAAGGTTATACAAAATATATATTTTTATTTTATATGTTTTCTAATTTTCCCTCTGATATATATTTTATTATATATATATATATATATATATATATATATAATAATGGACGCAGGCAGGATTCATTTAGGCGGAGGCAAGGTGGAGCGATATATTATATATATTATAATTCTAATAAATATATAGTATATATATATATACTATATATATATAATATATATTATATATTATATTATATATAATAATATATATATATACTATATATATAGTATATATATATACATATATATATATATATATATATATATATATAATAATCTATATATATTATATAATATATATATATATATAAGATATATATATATATTATATATATAATGTACTATTGATATATATATATATATTATATTTTATAAAAGTTTGCTTTGGACTGCAAAAAACATATATTTGCTACTGCAGCTAGTTGAGTCAAGTCAGACATGAAAACGAAAGCCACATTAAACTCTTTAGAAAAAATGTAAGTTTATTATATGTAATTCGTAATTTGTATTATCATATATTATCTATCGAGTGATGTATTTTTTTCAGTGTTTTCTACTAATATAATACCCTTAAAACATCGCTCTGTGTTATAACTTAAGGTCGTTTTTTTTATTTCGCCAAGGATTAGGGGGGGCAAGTGCCCCCTTGCCCCCCTGTATACGCATATATTAGACATATAATATATACTAGTATATATATATATATATATATATAATATATATATAGTATATAATAATATAATATATATATATATATATATATATAATAAATAATATTATAGAAAAAAATCAATGCGTATAAAATTAAAGCACTAACACATTACTCTCCTACCCACTACAACACAAACACTGGTTACTTACAAGTTGGATATAGTTGTGACGGCTTCTAACTTCAAATGAACAAATCATGAAGAGTTAGTTATTGATTTTATAACTAGAGCATATACTTAATATTAAGACATTTTATATAGAAAATATAACATAAGTTAATTTACTTTCTACTCCCATTCTGGCAAACCTCTTCATGAGCTCTTACGAAGTCGGTACTCCTCATTTAACTGTCCTGTTTTGTTGAAGCTCTGTTTAAAGTATTTTGTACTACTCGCAGCAACGACTTCTGATCCAATATTACTACAATTGTCACAACACCACTACTGTTTTTACCGTCCCACTGTTTCACCACTGTTTATGAACACACTTGAATACTTCATACAACACTTGAATATTGCTGTATACTTGAATAATACTTGAATCCATCAATGCTTGAATATAGATGAATATTACTGAATACTTGAATATACTGTATACTTGAATACTTAACACACTGGAAAATAAACACACATATGAAAACTCACAATCACAAAAATATAAAAACTTAAACTAAAATAATCGCGCAGCACAAGTTAAAGAAAGACTGCATGTTAATCGCACCGCACAGGTTATAAAAAAAAACGTACACAAAAACAGCCGCGCAAAAGGACTATCACTGAGAATCATCATCCACACATGCAATCCGAAATAAAAGACAATTTATTATACTATAGTATAGTATATGATATATATATATATATATAATATATATATATATATATACTATAATATATATATAATAATAATATATTATATATATGTATATAATATATAATTATATATATATGAATAATATTATATATAATATAATGTGTGTGTGTGTGTGTGTGTGTGTGTGTTGTGTTGTTGTGTGTGTGTGTGTGTGTAGAAGATGTAGCATTTTTTGACATGGAAAGCAAGAAAACTTTTTATTTTAAACAACGCTATGATCCATTAAAATGATCAACGCAATCTCTTTTTGAGTCAGTTGAATTCTTCGTAAGACTTCAAAATTTTTTTAAAAGAATGAACAAAAATCTCTTACCTTGAGTGAGTGCGTGTATAGTGTGTGTTGTGTTATGTTTGTGGGCGATTATTCTTTTTTTGTTCTTTCTTACTGTTGGTGGGTTATAAGATGGATTTTCTTTTTTGCACGCTGAGTTCCTTAATTTACGTTGTTTGATAAAAAGGTTTTTATGATACTCATTGACTATTTGTCGTGTATTTTTTTGAATAGATATTCTGGTAGATTTTTGGAACGAAAAGGAAGAATGGAAATGTGAAGAGAAAAAACTGTGCTTTCCGTTAGAAATTTTTTAGTCTGCTTTTTATATATATTCTCCTTTTATTTAACGCCTGTTTTGACTTATCCCCTTAATTTTAGAATTAACTCTGATGTTCTTTACCATTGATTTACCTTAATAAAATGTGAGAGTAAAAAGAGAGATTCGTTAATTTCGAAATTTACAGTAACTAACAACTCTCAAAACTTTGTATTGAAATAATTCTTGCATGAATGTCGCCCTTAAAACATTTCCTTACATCTGCAATGCAGCATTGCTTGTAAACCCGAATCGAAGCGTTTTTGTCTATATGAAATTATGTGAGATGACTGAACACGAACAAATGAGGAAAGAATAATGGATTAGGGGGGGTTAAATTAGAAAAAGACCTCATGTGATGAATTTGGCAGGGGGGGGGGGCAGATGTCAACCCCTAAATTTGGAAATAGATTTCTTTTTGATATTCGTTAAGCAATTTTAACTTTAGAGACTCCTTAATTGCCCTTGCCCCCCTCCCTAACTTGGAAATGAAAAAGACTTTTGAAAATTATTATTAAGTAATGTAAATGATTATTAGAAAGTGCTTAATTGTTATTTATTTGAAAATATTACGTGTCCAGAAAAACCAAAAATGAATATTTACTGCTACTTTTCAGTTTTTCAAAAAAATTGTTAATAAAAATTGAAATAGAAATTGACAAATTAATATTCTAGAATCTGAGGCGGACAAACGTTGCAACCCAAGGCTTTGTCGTCAGCGTGGAACAATTTTCAAGTGATCCCTACCACTTTTTTATTATTTTTTCTTACTTTTTTTTTTTTTTTTTTTTTTTTTTTTTTTTTTTTTAAGTCACACCTTCACGGGCATAGCGCCTATTCTAAGGAGGGGCAACTTCTAGGTTAAGTTCTAACTAGGTCGAACTAGGTTCTGAACCCACTGCGCCGTTGCCATGCGACTCCGTCGCTCTACCGTTTGTGCCTACGATCGTGTATTCAAAACGACTAAAGGGCACAGTGTGTACTGTTTCTAACCAACTACTGTGCCTTGAAAGCTGGAAGAAAGCCATTGGGGTAGTGAACGTTGAAATAACCTAAAAAAAAGAGCAAGAAGTATAAGAGAAACTATGTTTTATTTTGGAGTCATGTATTCGAGGATTTTACGATAGTTAGTAAAGTTATGATATAAATAAAATGAATAAATAAATTTATTCGTAGATTAGCAAGTTGAACCTGAGCCACACGCAAGGATGAAAATTCAGAAGAGTCCAAAATTGAAACACGAAAACAAACAACATTCGTTGAGCACATATGAACATTAACCACCTTTGTTTGAAAATTGAGAATATAGACTGTAAGATGAACAAAGTTAAGGTTTGCTGTCAGAGCAATCAAGCACCTGCTGAGATCCGGTCATTCAATAACAAGAGGTGAGGTCTGGAAGAAGAGAGGTGGCGGTCAACAAAAGAAGAGAGGTGGTGTTCCACAAAGTGGAAATTAGATAAAAGCCCGCGACTGTTGAAGAAATTAGTGAAAAAGGAAAACCGTGAACCGGAGAAGGATGGCAGCGAAGTCCTTTGACTATATCAACCCATCACAGGCGGCCGCCTACCCCCAAGTTGTGATGGGGGGAAGGAGTGGACGAGATTTATTGTTTTGATGTTACCTTCCCGAGCGTCTTCGAGGCAGATTTATCTTTCGCCATTAATACTATTTATAAGAAGGTAATGTGCGAGTATGTGCTTGTAAGTCTTTGGGGAACATGTAAAGAAGGGGATGGTGGTGGGAGTCAGAAAAGCTCTAGAGTAGTTAAGAGTATGATTGAAGAGCTGGCTCAGAAGGTATACGAGAAGGTCGAATCCAATGAGCTCACACAGTAATACCAAGACATACACTCACACCCACACATATAACATAAACAGATACAAAAATAAATAAATATATATATATATATATATATATATATATATATATATATATATATATATATATATATATATATATATATATATATATATATATATATATGTGTGTGTGTGTGTGTGTGTGTGTGTGTGTAAATTCATTGGATAAAACCCTCGGAGTGTTAGGTTTTAGCTGGTACATCCCTCTGCATTCTGTTGAGCTCTGGTTCTTTTTTTTTTTCACCTTCTCAGAGCGTATTTCAAGCCTACAGCTTTTCTCACTCCCACCACCCTCCCCTCTTTTATATATATATATATATATATATATATATATATATATATATATATATATATATATTTTTTTATTTATAGCAGTTATTATATATATATATATATATATA
Source organism: Trachelipus rathkii (assembly GCA_015478945.1). Taxonomy (NCBI): domain Eukaryota; kingdom Metazoa; phylum Arthropoda; class Malacostraca; order Isopoda; family Trachelipodidae; genus Trachelipus; species Trachelipus rathkii. Next base: position 40,917 of record JABUQX010062421.1, on the reverse strand, counting down.
TATATATATATTTGTTATATACATATATATATAAGGTTATTGGTTGCTATATATATTTATTATTATTTTTATTACTCATAACACCGTCTCCCACATAACTGCAGGGTGGTGTCAGTTGCAGATAGGGAATGCTGTTGGCTTATTTGCTATGTTCCAGGTTGCTCATTAATTGCAACCCGACGGAACTTTCCATGAACTATTCCTTTCCAAGTGATCCTATCACGAGTTAATCTATTTCATCGATACTAATACCCCTTTGCTATTAATAGCTCCTTTTACTCCATCAACCCACCTCCATTTGGGATTGCCCCTTCCCTTATTGCCTACCACTTCGGACTTAAAAACCTTCTTAGTCAATCTATTAATTATCATTCATTCTAAGCATCTTAGTACCCTTTGATTTGCTCTTTCCATCAGATATTTCTCCTATCATACATATATCCTTTATCTTTACATTTCTAATTTATCTATTCTCTTTATTCCAATAAATATCTCGTAAACCTTTAATAAAATAAAACGTCAACTCTTTTTTTTTTATTTAGTATTTTTTTCATTTTAGAGTTTAATACCCACGTCTCACATCCATACAGAACAGTTGGAAAGAAGAAATTAGTGAAATTATATATATATATATATATATATATATATATATATATATATATATATATATATATATATATATATATAAAATATATATATATATATATATTATATATATTTATATATATATATATATATATATATATATATATATATCAGTGGCGCCACGTGGCCATAATTTGGGGAGGCGAATGCATATCAATATTTATTTTTTTTTGGGATTTTTTTTTTAAGAAATGACTGCTACTAGAGTAGGTCGGCATGTACAGAGTTTGCCTAGTCTTTAAGAAAACGAAATTATTTTTTTTGACTCAGAGAAGTAAAAGTTGCCACTGACCGCTATATTAAAAAAGGGAATCGAGCTGAAATTTACGTCGGCAGTTTAACGGCGAGCCTTCGAACGAAATCATATATATATATATAATATATATATAGTATTTAGTATATGAGCAGCTATATATATATATATATATATATATATGTTAAGGTTACTTTATAAGTTATATATAGTATATATATATAGTTATGTTATATATAGATATATATTTATAAAAATATTTATGGTTTCATTTTCTTTTTAATATTTTTAGCACACTAAGACAAGTAGGGCATTGCCTACTCTGGCTCACCCTCAAAGTCGCCACTGATATTATATATATATATATATATATATATATATATATATATATATATATTATATATATATATATATATATATATATATATATATATATATATATATATATATATATATATATATATATATATATATATGTCAAGCCTGTAGATTTAACGAAAGCCATATCTTGAAAACTACTATAGCTACAGTTAAAATGAATACATTTTTGGAATCCTGGTAAAATTTAGTTAGGAAAAGTTAAAAAAAATGTTTTTAAAAAAAATTAAAAAAATTTATTGCTACTATAAATTATAGTAATATGCTACTAATACGTTTACTCGTGTGTTTGGCATCCGTATTTCTGCTAAAATTTATGAATCTGTCAGTTATGTTATTCTTCTTCCAAATGTAAGTGCACAGGTAGGAATTAAAAACTTCATCTCTTATGCCAGTTTTGGTAATTTTTTTATCTAATATATATATATATATATATATATTGGAAGTCTGTAATTATGTTTTCTGTACATTTTTTTTGTAAGTATTGTTATTTAGTAATACTATCTTCTATATAGTATTATCGATATCTATAGTTGTATTATTATGATAGTATATATATATTATATTATTATATATAAACATATTATATATGTATATATACATATTATTATTATTATATTACATATTACATATTATGATATATATATATATATATACATATTATTATTATTATTATTATTATATATATATATATGATATATATATGGCTATTGGTTATTATATATATATAAATATATATATACATAAATATTAGACTATGTTACATCATATTATTGGCTAATATACTTTTATTTTTATATATATATATATATATATATATATATATATATATATATATATATATATATATATATATATATATATATATATGTGTGTGTGTATGTGTGTGTATGTGTGTGTGTGTTAGGCTACCTTACATTACTTTAGGTTAGGTTAGGTTAAGCTAGATTAGGTTAGGTTAGATCTTACGTTATGGTAGGCTTTAGGTTAGGTTAGGTTAGGTTAGGTTAGGTTAGGTTAGGTTAGGTTAGGTTAGGTTAGGTTAAAAAAGGGTTTTTCATTCTTACCTTTGACCATTCTCCTTCAATTGTATTGGTGTGTGCTCCTGTCTCCGGATTTATAAAAGTTACAGAGTGATTAACATTAAGGTGCTTGAATTTACTGTTACTTAAACAATTATACCCTTTCCATTAGTCTGATATGATTGTAGTTCCTGAATTTATATACTCATCTATTACCTTCATTATTGTCTCACTGTTCCTGTTTATTACTGGCACTAGGAAACAATTACCTGTTCCTCTTTCTATACCTCCTATTACCCATCGACTTCTTACCATCCGACCTCTGTTATATTTCCTTTTTCCGAAAACTGATTCATCTACTTCTACTACCTTCCTTTCACCTCCTATTTTCTCACTGCTTTTCATTATTTGAATTTCGTAAACTTCTCTGCAAAAATTATACCAATCTGACACTGTCCTATTTGATAAACCCAATATTCTTGTACATTGACCCGATGTTAAATCATTAACGAAGCAAAATATTACCTGCACAATTAATTTCAGACTTAGCCTTGCGTTAGACAAAAACGAATTTCTCGCGAAGCATGAATATTATTTATTGAAATTAAACTTTGTGCATCAAAAAACATATTTAAATATATATACATTTGTAAATAGAACACTCCTTTTTACACATTACATTTTTTTTACTCAATATTAAATTGTGAAACTGTAAAAATCCTAATAATTCGTGTTCGTTCCTTATTAGTGAAAATAAATCGCTTAACAACATCTTAACTCAACGCTTAACGTTAACATACTGGAAAAAATTTAATTTCTGCACTTTTAATAAATATCAATTTATCGTACACTACGTAAATAATTATTTTTCTTTTCTTGGCTTATTTTAATTAATTTTGTCATTTTCCTAACTAAAATTTAACCAGGATTCCAAAAATGCATTTCATTTTACTGTAGCTATCGTACTTTTTAAGATATGGCTTTCGTCTAATGTAAACGCTGACCATATATATATATATATATTATATATATATATATAGAAGGAATATATATATATATATATATATATATATATATATATATATATATATATATATATATATATATATGCACATATGGCATATTTATATATATATATATATATATATATATATATATGTTATATATATATATATATATATATATATATATATATATATATATATATATATATATATATATATATATATATATATATATATATATATATATATATATATGCAAACTTTGCCAACTCTAATCCCCTAAATGTCAAACTTTGAAAAATCACAAAATATGATTGGAATGAAAAAGTGTTAAGAAGGAAAAGATAACATGGATAAAATATTAAAAATGAAAGAGGGAAGAGGAGGAAGTAAAACATGAAAAAGAAGAAGAAGAAGAAGAAGAAGAAGAAGAAGAAGAAGAAGAAGAAGAAGAAAAAGGCCAGAATAAATATTTGAACCTGGTTATCAAAATCTTCTCTATTCTCTATGTGAGGTCTTAATGAGCCCAGGATTGATTGAAAACCTTCGAAATATGTTTTCTAATAATTTTTTCGTCCAAAAGTTGTTTAAGAAGAGTGATTCAGATTCGGGGAAGCACGTTCTATGCTAATTTCTATTCAAAGGGGAAAAAGAGAGGTTTTATGAGGGAGGGGAAGAGAGGATAAATTGATTTCTTCCCTTTTTACTAATAACTAAATTGGCACCTCATAATTTTAAAATTTTTGGAGTCAGATTAATTTTTTATTTTGACTTTTGTTTCTTTTCGTAAAGTATTCATATATATATATATATATATATATATATATATATATATATATATATATATATCATATTGGTTATTATTATTGTTATTATATAGCTATATATATATATTATCATCATTACATTTCATATATTACAGTTGAGTTATTATTCGTACATATACATTGGCTGGCTATTATACATGTTATTATTGGAGCATATTATTAGCATTATTATACATATACATATACATATGGTTATATTATTAAAAGCATATATATATTGTTATATATATATTATACTACATATCAAACAAAATATACATATACATATACATTGTTGTTATTACACAGCATATATTGTTATTGGCTATTGGCTGGCTGGTTACTGCTGGCTACTGCTGAAACAGCTACATGGCTGCTAAGGCTGGCTGGCTATTATTATCTACATATACATATTATTAGCTAGCTGAAGCATATGATATAGCACATTGCTGAGCTGGCTGGTTACATATATATGATATTGGTTATTGGTTATTATGCTACATACATATATATATATTGGGTATATTAAAGATATACATATACATATAAACATATTACATGGTTATGTTACTCGTAATTTCTCCTGCCATATACATACATATATATACAGCTGGGCAGCAGCAGCAGCAGCAGTTATATATATATATATATATATATATGCAGAAGATAAGGTTATGCATGCTGGTTAAGGTTATTGGGCTAAAGGCATACTATATAGATGAACGCCTCGTGTCAGCAGGAGGTTGAGTCACCGCCTCCCATACGAGAGAGGACGCTGGTTCAAATCCCTCCGCGTAGCAGTTGGAGTTTTATCTACCTGGGGGCAAGAATTAAACTTGACTGCGAAACACGTTGGTGGCGCTGGTTTGGGATAAATGGCCTTTAAAGTTCGATTTCCTGTGGTCTCCCGTGTTACCCCCCCCTAGCATAGGGATAAAGCACGTTGAAAGGTAGTTTATATATATATATTCCATCCAGTATATTGGTTATATATATATATATAGTTATATAGTATATATATATATATATATATATATATATATATTCCTGTATATAGTATATATAGATATATATATATATATATGTTATATATATATATATATATTAAGTATATATATATATATATATATATATATATTATTATTATTATTATTATGTTATTATATATATTATTATTATATATATTATTATAAGAACACATATATAGCATATTTCCATATTGGTTAATAATAGTAATATATATATATATACATACATATATACATATATTATATTATATATTATATATATATTAAGGTTATTATTATTACATATATATATTAGTCCGTATATATATATACATATTACGCTATTGCTATTACTATTATACTATTATAGTAGCAATTGTTATACATATATATATATATATTATATATATATATATATATATTACATATTATATATATATATATATATATATATATATATATATGAATGAAGACTGAAATTAACAAACTTTCTCTCGTACCAAACTGCCCTAAAATTTTAAAATCACTATACCTAACTTTATATTTACAAGACAAAGAATAATGTCTAATAGAGGAGTGCTACTTAGAAGACAACTCCACAACAGTTCTATGGCTAACACCCCTGTGACCGTCAATGCGAACAACCGACCTACTTTCCCAAATTTGATAATATATTTATGTGCTGGTAAGAAGAGAAATTTATAGATGAATGTCCTTCCCATTTTAGGCCTGTATTTTATCGCCGATATGTTGACGATACTTTTGTTATTTTTAAGAAGATGGAACATGCAAGGATTTTTAGATTTTATTAATAATTTTCATAAAGACATAAAATTTACAATGGAAACGGAAGCAAACAAGAATTTGTCATTTCTTGATGTTTTAATTAATAGATGTGGCTCGGTTTATACAACTCGGGTTTTCAGGAAGAAAACCTTTTCAGGGCAAGGTATGATTTTTTTTTAACTATTGTAGTCGTAATTTTAAATTAAATTCTTGTAAGACTTTAATTAATAGAGCTTTTAAATATGCTCAAATTGGAGCTTGTTTCATTTTGAAATGGACTTTTTAAAAGAGTACTTTTATGATAACTGCCCTGTTCATGTATTTTATAAAACACTGAAAGATTTTCTGTATAATAGTTTTTCTCCACGTAGTCTTGGGTCTTGTGCTCCAAAATGTGACTTTTACGCTTCCTTTCCTTTCCTTAGTAACAGATTTGGTCTTTTAATGAGAAAATTCGAGCTATATTGAGTGGACATTTTACTTTTTTAAGTATTAATATTGTTTTTAAGAATCCTTTAACAATTGGTAGTTTTATCCTATTTAAGGACACCACTGAGCCGTTAATGCGTTCTAGTGTTGTTTATTTATATAATTGTCCCAAATGTAATTTGGGAAAGTACGTCGGTTGTACTGAGCGTATGCTAAGAGTTCGCATTGACGGTCACAGGGGTGTTAGCCATAGAACTGGTGTGGAGTTGTCTTCTAAGGAGCACTCCTCTATTAGACATCATTCTTTGTCTTGTAAATATAAAGTTAGGTATAGTGATTTTAAAATTTTAGGGCAGTTTGGTATGAGAGAGAGAGAGTTTGTTAATTTCAGAGTCTTTATTCATAAAACAAATCCATCCTACTTTCAATAGTGATGCTTCTTCAGTCCCTTTATATATAGCTTGATTAAACAATTAAAAATTAACTAACCAACCATTGTCATTAATAATTTTGTCATTTTTTTTTATAAATCCAGGTGGAGATGGTGTTACTTTAAAGAGTTAAATGGTACTCCTTTCAAAGCACAATTAACTTTTGTAACTTTTATGTAACTTAAAAACAGCATCAAACCTAAAGAGAAACCTTTGCTTCATTTGAATATTTTAAGAAACGATTGTGACGTGAGATTTTTCAATTTGCTTATATGTTCGACGATTCGTAAAAGAATATCGGCTGACACTTGTTGCAGACACGAATGCGATGTGAAATGCATTGATGATTTACGAGTATGCTGTATATATATATATATATATATTATATATATGAAAGTATATATATATATATATATATATATATATATATATATATATATATATACGGTATATATATATAAATCGCTACCGTGGCCTCAATTGGTAAGAGCAGAGTTGCATGGCAAGAGCCTGGGTTCAATCCCTGCGTCCGACGGTGGTAGAAAATACCCAGAAAAGTTCCCCTCCTAGAATAGGGCTATGCCCATGAGGTGGAATTTTTTTTGTATAAAATAACATAAAAATATATATTGGTGAGAGAGAAGTAGGTGTAAGATCAAAATTATATAGAATGGACGCAATTAGATTGAGATGGTGTGGGGACATTTGAGAGGATGTTAATGAATAGAGTGGCGATGAGAAGATGGAGATGGATGCCGAAGGTGGGACCGAGAGGAAGATCTAGGAAGAGATGGAAATACTAAGTGGAGGATTCTTTGAGGAGGCATGAACTACCCGCACTACAGACTTTGATGGAACAGGAAGTGCCTTTAGAAAGAGGAAGATAGAGGACAACGTTGATCTGCTTGACAGACTGAGGCGTATATATATATATATATATATATATATATATATATATAGCAGTTAAGAGCAGTTATATATATATATAGAGTTATGTTATTATATATATATATATATATATATATATATATATATATATATATATATATATAGTATATATATATATATATATATATATTATTATACATATATATATACATATACATATTACATATTATTATTATTAGCAGCATAAAGATATTGTTATGTTATTATATATATATACATATTATTACATATTATTATATATATATATTATAAAGATATTATATTGGTTATTGAGTTATTATTACATATATATATTATATATATATATATATTATTGTTATTATACATATTATATGTTAAGTTAAATAGCATATATTATATATTATACATATATTACATATTATTAGCATAGTTATATATATATATATATATATATATATATATATATATATATATATATATATATATATATATCAATTAATATATTTTTATTTGGAAACATCACCAGTATTTTTATAATTCTATTCCAAAAAAGGTGATGATAATTTCATGAATATACCCTTTCAATTTATTCAAAATTGACAAATTTTTTTAAAAGTATTAAAAATAAAGATTTAATAATTTTTCAACTCCATAGACTACAAGAGGTCGCAGTACATAAAAAGTTTTCATTTTGGTTTTCGGAATGGATGATACTAAAACAATATCATTCATCTTTCATTTATTTTCAAATGAAGTTGAAAAATGATGAGTAGTACTTGTAAATGATGAATAAAATCTGTAGTGAAAAGGAAAAATTATGGTTAATGAAGGTGGTAACGATGGCATGCATTTTGCCAAAATATCATAAGCATGTGCTTCAAAGTTTATTAGATACAGATAAAACTTATAAACTGTTTTGCTCCTTTCGTTTCACTAAATAAATTTTTTTTTATATCCTTGGATAAATGTCACTTTTAATTTATGTTTATTTTTTTATATTGCATAGTTTTGTTATTTTTCTGTAAATTTTAACATAGAAAACTCTTTAGTATGTATAGAATAACACCAACAACACCATTTTTTTTAAATAACATTAATACCTACAATGGATGGTAACACACTAGTACTTAGATTCCAGAAAATTAGTTAAAGATTTCATAAAGCCACTAATTGAAAAAGTTGGGAGAAACAAGATATATAATACCTAATTATTAAGAATGTAAAAACCATTGTATAATAAAAATCGAATAGAAAATAAATCGATAAATAAAAAGCAGATAAAGATCGTGGGGACAGTTCATTAAGATGTAATGAACAACACCGAAAAAATACAGTGAAATAAAAGAATAATACATTAATAGATATAAAAAAAAAAAAAAAAAAAAAAAAAAAAAAAAAAAAAAAAAAAAAAAAATAGAGCAAGAGAAAAACTGAAATAAAATAGAAACAGAGTAATAAAGATTGGCAACTTAACATCAAATGTCAAATAATTGAAAGACTTGAGACATAATGACGGATTAGAAGATATTACTTTTGGTGATGGTCTTTCAGAAAGCTTACTATGAAGGTAGCTTTATGGTTCTAAGTTCGAACACGCGGGATGTTTGCGGAATTCAGATGTGATTTAAACTTTTACTTAAATATAAAATAATAATAGATAATAATAATAATGATAATATTTTAAGGTTCTTAATAAGAAGAATAATGTTATATTAGTAATAATAATAATATAATAATAATAATATAATAATAATTATAATATATATAGTAATAATAATATCAATAATGAAATAATAGATACGAAGAAGAAGAAGAACAAAGAAGGACAGAAAACAAGAAGAAAAAGAGAAAAAGAAGAAAGAAGCAGAAGAAGAAGAAGAAGAAGAAGAAGAAGAAGAAGAAGAAAACTAATAATAATAATAATAATAATTTAATAATGAATATAATAATAATAATAATAAGAATAATTACATAAGTAATAATAATATCTATAAGTCTATAACAACTCCATGAAGAGCTTTCGCCCTCTGTCAGTTGGTCAGCGTCTTCTCTCTGGGCCCGAATATTCACAACCCTAGGAACCATCCAGAAGCCATCTTCTCGCGCAACGGTTTGTATACTAGTCCTTCGAGTTAAACACTCTCAGTCCCGTAGGTTTCCCCTTTCCCAGATAGACACCAGCATTCTTCTCCATATAATTCCTCAAAAACTCGCCATTCCTAGAGCTCTCCAGAGGAGCTTGCTTCTAGGCGCATAAGATACCAACGCTGCCAAGAGTAATGCAAGCAAAAAGGAAAGGACCGGTTTGCTAGCCCTGTCGCCGAATAACCATGCAGAAGAAACTTTTCATATGATCTGAACCATGACGAACATCCAATCCATTAATCTGCCATCCGATATACAAGAAGATTGGTATGCAATGATAAAACTTTTTTTCTTTCCTTGATTCGCTGAATACTTTATCCATTTTCGACCAAATATTCACCTAGAAGTAGATTTAATTAATATATTTGTAATCCAAAATTATTAATTTAAAGAACGTATCCCAAAATTTTTCTTCCTTTTTAGTGAAAATCATATAATAAGACTGGAATAAAAAATTTTGTAGCTCCTCTAAAGTTTCAAATATTAATTTTGACTTAATTTTTATTTTGATTTTAATTTCGAAATATTTGATCAAATAATTATTTTTTTAAAAAAATATTTTATTCAGTTTGGTAAAATTTCTTCTTCACTTCTAAACAATAAAATGGTTTCAATTAATACATCAGTAACTCTCCTAGAGTTTTCATCTTCTTCAGCCTCTTTCCAACCCTTCTCTTGTTCTTCTCATTCTTCTTCTCCTTCTTCCAATGAATGAGTCACAGGAGATTTTACTCTCCATCAGCGGGATCGAAGCATTACCTACCGCGTCGCAAGTTATCAATGCGGCATACCTAACCACTGGCATTTAATTATCGTATATATTTATATGTAATTGCATATAAATTTTTAAATAAAATATGGATATTTTATGGGCAAAATGGTCGAAAATATAGGGGACAAAAATTGCATGTTTAAAATTAATAGTTTATAGATAATAATAATAATAATAATAATAATAATAATAATAATAATAATAATAATAATAATAATAATAATAATAATAATAATAATTATTATAATAACAATTATGAAAGAAAATTAATATTAAATATCAGAATTATTATATTATCCCCTTTATTAAATCTTTCTTTAAGCAAAAATATAGAAAACTTCTTAATTTATTAATTATTTAATATTTTATATTTTAATAAGCTAAATGATATTATATCATACCTTAATTTTATTAAGTAATTATAATAAGTGTTCATTAAATATTTGATAGACTGTTTAATATATATATATATATATATATATATAATATATATTTATATTATATTATATATATATAAGATATATATTATATATATATATATATATATATATATATATATATATATATATATATATATTTCATATAATTATGAGGTATATAGACATTTTTTTGTAATCCCTTACTACCCATTTCCTTATATATATATATATTACTATATATATAATATATATATAATATATAGTATATATATATAAATATATATATATAATATATAATATATAGTATATATATATATTTATATATATACTATATATTAATTTTATATATATATAATATACTATTATATATTTTATATTATAAAAATATATATATAATATATATATATATATATATATATATATATTATATATATATATAACTATATATATATAATAATATATATATATATATATTAATAATATAATTAATATAAGCAAATCGGATAGCCTTGGAGAAACCAAGAGTGGTCGATTCTAATAATAACCCTTCATCTGTCCCCCTTTTTCATTGCTTGATACACTTCTACTTCTCCCATTAATTTCTGCACCTTTGCTGAGTTTTGCTCTAATTTCCACATTTTGAACACACCCTCCTTCTCCTCTAAACCACGATCTCTTCTATTCTTATCCCGAAACTGTATATAAGAAATTTTTTATTTTGTAGAATCAACTTTCGAAAGGAATGAAGAACCTGTTATATCATATATATTATATTATAATATACATTATATTAATATCTATCTATCACTTTTACAGATAATATGTATATATATATAATATATATTATAAATATATATATATATATATCTATATATTTGTGTATATATATTATATATATAACTATATATTATTATTATATTTTATATTATATATATATATTATATAATATATATAATAATATATATATTATATATATAATATATATATATACAGCAAACCATTCTCTGTTTCCTCTATTATCTCTATCCTTATTTCCACCCAAAGGTGGAGTTGTGCCTATTTGCCTAATTATGTTCGCTTATTCTCTTGTCTCTGATTTGGAGCCTTTCGTATTTTCTACCTTATGGCAGGCACATATGTTCCTTCAATCTATTACTAAATTAATGTGCTACGTACAAATGTCTCCTAACTCTACTCACTATCCTAATTTCTTTGACTACTTTATCCAAATTTAAACGCATTCTCTCTTCTTCACCGTTCTCTGGATATCATCAATCTTGGTGCTTTCAACCTTCATCACTACCAAATTGGCTTTCCTCTAATACTCAACATACATCTGAAGAACTTACCTACCCACTTTCATATCCAGAATGACTTCCAGCAATCTGTGCATCTCCTACTCGTATCCCTGACAATATTGGAGATGACAGCAAATAATAATAATAATAATAATATAATAATAATAATAATAATAATAAAAATATATAAATAATCATAATTTAATAATAATAATAATAATAAATAATAATAATAATAATAATTAAAATAATAACAATAAATATTAATAATTAATAATAATAATAAAATAATTAATAATATAATATAATAATAATAATAATAATTAATAATAATAATAATTAATAATAAATTTAATTAAAATAATATAATAATAATAATAATAATAATATAATAATAATATAATAATAAAAAAAAATAAAATAAAATTAATAATAAATAATAATAATAATAATAATAATAATAAATAAAATAATAATAATAATAATAATAATAATAATAATAATAATAATAATAAATAATAATAATAATAATAATATAATAACAAATATTAATATATAATAATAATTATAATAATAATTAATAATAGAATATAATTAATAATAATAATAATAATAATAATAATAATAATATTAATAATGTACTGAGTCGCGATTTACAAAAGACCGAAAGATACAAAACCTGTTACTAAGTAAATTATCATTATTATTTTTATTTTTTATTTTATTATATAATATATATAATTATTATTATTATTATATTATTATTTATATTATTATTATTATTATATATTATTATTATTATAATTATTGCTACTGTTGTTGTTCTTATGTTTAGGTGTGTGTGTATAGGTGCGTGTGTGTGTATAGGTGCGTGTGTGTGTATAGGTGCGTGTGTGTGTGTGTGTAGGTGTATGTGTGTGTGTGTGTGTGTGTTTTTGTGCTTAAAGTTAAATGGCAATTCTATAAACTAATGGAGCAATAGTTGCTCAGAGCATCTTCTACAATATTTCGATTTAGAAGGATGTCCTTGAGTTGACAGGTTCGTAATTTAAAGTTTCTCTTTTTCGCTTTTCCTTCTCTTTTACCAATCTTATTACGTTGGGTATTAACTGTCAAGATATTCTACCAAGAGTTTAAGAGCCAATTTAGAAACGTGAAGGCTTCTTCTCTCCTTGGATTTAATATATATATATATATATATATATAATATATATATATATATATATTATATATAATATATATATATATAATAATATATAATTATATACTATTATTTAGCTCTCGCCGGCAAGTTATCAACACACTCTGGCTATTCTGTCTGCTAGGACCGGGATCTATCCTGGGCTAAGAAAAATCACTCGAAGGAGTTATTTTATCATATATATATAATAAATATATATATTTATATAATATTATATATATTATATATATATTATATAATATATATATATATATATAATATTATATATATTATAGTTTATTGTGTTGTACTGAAAATATATGTTGGTATGGTATTGTGGTTGAAAAAGTACGTCGAGTAACTGAGGGACTGATTGGCGAAGAACGAGGGTGCATTTAGATTGGTAGAGGAATGTGTAAATTCAAATTTTCACGTTGAAACCAAATGATTGAGAAAATGAGAGAGAAGGAAAATAGATTGAATTTTGGGTTTTATGGACTTGCAAACAGGCGTATGATAGGATTAAAGGAAATTCTTGGGCAGTTGTTAGTGATATATGGTGTTGGTAGTTTAGCTTCTGAATGGATGAAAGTATGTATGACGACTAGAGAAGCGTTTATAAGAATAAATGGGGTTGAAAGTGATTAGTTTAATATTAAAAGCGGAGTGAGGCAAGGATGTATTATGTCCCATTGGTTATGCAGAGTTTAGTGGGAAAGTTATGAATTGTAATAAGGTGGCTTGTGCAATTAAATTCTTTATGGATGTATGGGGACTAAATCTTGAGTGCGATAGGATTTTGCATGAGGGTATTTTGTTACGGTGTTAATGTATAGTAGTGAATAAGAGGTAATGTATGAATAAGAGGTATAGATCTAAGGTACAATGTGTTCACATGGACATTCTTAAAGGCGTGCTAAGTATGAGAAGATTTGATAAAATAAGGTAAGAACGCTTTATGGTGTTGTGTGGTGTAAATAAAGAGGCGTTAATGAGAGAATATATAGAGTACATTGAGTTGACATGGTCATTTGGAAAGGGTGGATGATAGTCGGTTGGTTAAAGGATGTATAGTGGTGAGGTGTGTGGGAATCGACCGGCTGGGAGACCGAAGAAAAAAGTGAATTAAGGAATGTCTGAAGAAAGGAATGTGAGTTTGGCAGAGGCGAGAAGGAAGATGCATAATAGGAGTGAATGGCGGGGTTTTGTGAAGAAGTTTGGCTGTGGGTCGCCTAGTCCAAGGAATAAACCCTACGGTGACGAAATACCACAGTGAGAGTCCATCGTAATCTCGTGAAGCAATAGGGTCGATTTTTTTTCTGACTGCGACGAGTTCTCTCTTTAAGGTATGGAGGGGACGGTAGGTATGGGGCTTTCTTTTTGACTTGCGTCATGCTTTTCTACTATTTCTCTGTCTCCGGTGTATGCTCCGCACCTCAACACTCAACTGGGGAAAAGGAGGTAGTAATAATATATATATTATAATTATATAATATATATTATATTATTATATATATATATAATATATATATATAATAATAATAATATATATATATAAAAATATATATATATTTATATATATTAATATATACATTTATAATATATATATATATAATATATAATATACTTTATATTATATATAGTAGATTATATATATATATATATATATATATTATATTAATATATATATATATATATAGTATAATATATATATATGCACCCTCTCATTTAGGGTAGTCCGCTAGCGCACCTCCGCACCTCGAGAACTAGTCCGCTAGACGCACCTCGCGCACACTTATTCAGACCATCAAACCCCCGCTATCGCAAGTCCGCACTCCACGTCCGCACGTCTTCCACTTATAATGTGCGACTTCACAAAAGTTTTAATCATTAAATACTAACTTAGAATTATATCCTTACAAAAGATTTTTTTAATATATATATTAAATTGAAATGATATTTACCAAAATCTCAAGATTTCCTCTTCCTCCTCAATTCTCGTCAAAGAAGCAAGAGATTCATATTACCTTTCACAAAGATTAGCTGCTCAAAAATAAAAAGCAGTTAAGGCTGAGCTCTTTGCCCTCAAAATATCCCCACCAGTACTAAATATTCGCTCTACAGCAGCAGAAACTAGGGAGAGGTGTATTATATATTATGAACAAGTTCAACAAATTCGCCTATGCTGAAAGGAAAGATGTCCTTGGTGAGGCGAGTGCTGGTGTTAGGTCGCTTCCAGCAGTCCATTGCTAATCTAAGGTCCTCACCTAAATCATTCAGCCTCCCTTCTGAAAATTTTTTGACCACCCTGTCCACCCATAGGAAGGTCTATTTCGTCAAGATTTTAGTAGAATCCATGAAAGCTCGACGCCTGCAGAGTCAATGCTAATGCTACGTATCAGCTCCGGTAGCATGTATACTATATATATATAT
>JABUQX010062421.1:5000-7500 GCA_015478945.1 Trachelipus rathkii | reverse complement strand
TTTTTCTTAAAGAATCAAGTTATAAACTATTTTAGATATTACTGAGCTTGTTTATATATATATATATATATATATATATATATATATATTATATATATATATATAATTATCTATATATATATATATATATATATATTATATTATTTACTATATATATATATATTATATATATATATATATATATATATATATATATATATACTGTTTCTTGCGAAAGGAATATTGGCGATCAGAGATAGGATTAGAAAAATTGAGATGTTTTCAAATCTTATTGTGGCTAGTCTCCAGATTATGTGAGACCTGTATCTCAAAAACTTCGATAAATACATAAAAACTGAATGCATTTTTGAAATCGGCGAAAATTTTAATGCAGGAAACAAAAAAAAAATCAATAATTATTAAATTTAATAAATAACCAAAAAAATGTTATCTTACATTGAAAACCTTTAATTTAGACGTGTTACCCATAAATATTATACGTTTCTTTATATCTTTTCAACATAGAATATATGTCATTGTGCAGTGCAGACGTGTTTTTGAGTGATCTCTGTTGAAAGTTTATATTTGTTTTTATTTATTGTTATTATTATTATTATTATTATTATTATTATTATTATTATTATTATTATTATTATTATTATTATTATTATTATTATTATTATTATTATTATTATTATTATTATTATTATGTAAAGCTGTGTTTAGTGAAAGTGCGTTTTTCAATCTTGTCTGGTTCAATTAAAGTTTTTATTAAATCATATCATTTAGTATCCATTTATTAGTTTCAGTGAAGTTCTGCGCGTGGAGTTTTTAAAAGATAAGTTCTAGTTTTAAGTTTTTTCTTTTCTTTGTCAAGTTTTGTGGTTGCGAGTTTTTAGTAAAGTAAATTGAGAAAGTTATCGTAAGTTTGAGTTATTTTTTTAATTAATACAAAATTTGAATTTTTATTTATTTAGCATAAAAAACTTTTAATTAGGTTTTAGCGTATGATCAATTTTATCCCGATTTCTCCTTTTGTTTTTGTTCTCTTTGGTTTTGTTTGTTTGTGTGTAATGCGTGTGTGTATGTGATGGCAGGTTTTGCGTAGGGCGGGCTACATTGATTTTGACAACACCGCGGCTTAAACTCTAACTCTGCTTCGTGGAATACCAACCTTTCTAAAATTTAACCTAATCTTATGCTCTGGTCTGAGAACTCAGATGGCTAGAATTTCATTCTAACTCGTTTATCATGTATCCAACTATAACTTATTTCATAATTTTCCCGTCTGAAGAGTGAAAGTGCCTATGTAAACATTAATAATCCTGTAACACGTCTCGTGAATCTCGAATCCTCCTAATTTCGAGTTCTGTGGTTAAATCCTTCTTCCTTTCTACTACATACTCTGTGCTCTGCTTACTGTTCTCCTAAACAGAACAGATTTCCCGTCTTTTTTGAATATCTTACTACTTTCAGGAATTTTGTTATATCTTCTCATCCAATACTGTGGTTCTCTATTTAGAGGATTTCAATGTACAAAACACTGAATATTTTGGGTTCTCTCATACTGATTTAGGCGGGGAGGAGGCCGAATCATTCAGCATTCTCAACGATCTGAAGCAACTAATCAAAGAACCCACACACATTCCGGATCGTCCCACACAATTCTTGAACACACTTGACCTATGTTTCAGCACTATCCTCTCTTTATAAATACAACCCACTTGGCTCTATTGGTAAAGTCTCACCAAACCTTATATCTTCTTTAATTTCAATACTTTCTCTCCAACCTCCATCTGCCCTGTGCAGTTCTTCTGCACTTTGGACCGGACCGGATTGGGAGGCTTTGCGCGGCTTCTATCTACGCTAACTATAATTGGAATGACTGCGTTTTGCCTCTGGTGACGCTTCGGATTCTGCGACAGGTGGGACTGTAATCGTTGATGGGGATGCAGCAGGTTCAATTACTTCCTTCCAACTAAATCTTTCTCTCCTCAAAATCCATGGTTCGATCGTACTTGTTTCTCTGGCCATTCAGGCTAAGGACAATGTGTATCGGGAGTGGAAAATTCTCGTTCTCCTATCCTCTGCTAATTTTCATTCAGCTAGAAATCGTTGAAGGGATACTTTCGACGAGCAAAGCGAGCTTTCATCAAACGAAGGTTCGCTAACCTCCTTGGTTCTCCTACTCGACAAATCTTTTCTGGCCTATTGCAAAACATCTAAAAACAACTTCTGTAATCTACTTTCTCTTCTTATCTCATCTGAATGAACTCTGTTGCAACTCCTTCAACTGAAAGGCCATCTCCTTCGGCTCCTATTTTCCTCTAACTCACCCTGGACGATTCCGGATTCTCTCCTTCTCCTCCTCCTCCCTCCTCCTCCTCCTCCTCCTCTCCTCCTCCTCTTCCTCCTCCTCCTCCTCCTCTTCTTCCCTCCTCCTCCTCCTCCTATCCCCAGATTGCAAGAATCGCCTCCTCCTCCTCCTCCTCCTTCCTCCTCCTCTTTCTCATTTGTCCTA
>JABUQX010062420.1:0-10000 GCA_015478945.1 Trachelipus rathkii | reverse complement strand
ATATATATATATAAATATATATATATATAATATATATATAGTATATATTCCTACATAAAGGTTTATTCGGTTTTTTAAACTTGTTATCTAAATTATAATTATAATTATGGTTCAGAATAAATCTAACGTTCTAACCTAATTTTACTATTATTAATTTCCAAATAAAACAAATAAACAAATTAATCCACTATAATTACTACTACTACTACTACTACTACTACTACTACTACTACTACTACTACTACTACTACTACTACTAATAATAATAATAATAATAATAATAATAATAATAATAATAATAATAATAATAATAATAATAATAATAATAATAATAATAAAATAATAACAATAATAATAAAAGAAAAATTAATAATAAAAGATTGCCTTATATTTTGTCATACATACAAAGGACCCCCCTCCCCCTCCATTCAATGTGTCTGGTAGCCCCCCACACCATGAAATTCACGTTTATTTTTCAAAAAATCTGTAAAATAAAAAAAAACAAAACTTGATTTCTTTTTAAAATTTTGAAACACTTTTTAAATTTCATTTTTGGTGTCATATATATAATATATATATATATATATATATATATATATATATATATATATATAATATATATATACTATATATATATATATATATATTATATATATATTATATATATATATAAGAAAAAGTTCATTGAGTCAGTGAAGGTATGCCTGGAGGAGAGAAATGTGAGTTTGGCAGAGGCGAGAAGAAAGGTGCATAATAGGAGTGTCAATGGCGGGGTTTTGTGAGGGGGTAAGTTTGTGGCCCACCTGGGCCCAAGGGATGAACCCCACATGCACTGACGAGATGCCATATTTGAGGGTAGTCGCGGTCTCGTGAAGCTCTGGGTGGAATTTTCTACTGCGACGAGTTCTCACTAGTAGGTATAAAGGGGCGGTAAGGCTGGACTTTGTTTTCGACTTGTCTCATGTTCTTCTACTAATATTCTGTTTCCGGTGCATGGTACGTACCTTACCCCCAGTCTTGGGGAAAGAAGATAAATGATATAATATAGTATATATATAATATATATATATATATATATATATTATATAGTATATATATATATATTATATATATATATATAATATATATATATATATATTATATATATATATATATATATATATATATACCCCTGGTTGTCTTGAAGATGAGCCCAATAGAACTAGGCCTTTTCTTGCCCTTCTTATTGTGTTACATTCTGTTCACCTCAAGAGTTCATCCGATTATCTTCTTATCTCAATATTCTTTGTCTCCTCAAGTTTCATCAGGAAAGACCTCCTCCCATACCGAAGAGACATTTTAGACACTTCGGTGCTGCTAACTGCTGCCACTTTTTCTTCCAGCTGGAAGCTTGCGTTCATCCAACTATGTGACGTGAAAGGGAAGTGGGATCCCCCTTTCAATTCTCTAATTATTGTCCTAAGGCATGTCATTAGCCTCCGTTTTTTCTAAAAATTTTAGAGTTTATTCTTTAATGAGATTTGGAAACAAATGTTCTAATCATATCTGATCGTAAATATGACTTTCGTAAGGATCGTTCTATACTGGTGATCTTCGTTTCTATCTTTAATCCATATGAGCCAAGACAATCTTCAGACCGAAAAATCCCATGAGATAATCTTGCTTATCAAAAGTCTTCGATAGAGTCTGGTACAAAGCTCTTATTTCCTTTCCGGTAGCTCAATATTCTTTATTCTTTTAAATCTATTAAATAGTGGTGTTCCTCAGAGTTCCATTCTATCCTCAAGCAATTTTTTTCATTTTTAACAATAATCTCTCTCTTATCACTTCATCACCCATCGATTCTTAACTCTGACGATTGAACCCTTTCATTACTCCATTCAAGGCTTCTACTCAACTTCAAACAGACTCTACTAAAGGAATATACCCTTGGAGCAACTGACGTCTGATCTTCACATTTCTAACTGGGGTAGAGATAACATGGCTGTGTTTAATGATTGAAGAACACAATTTCTTCACATGCTCGACAAAATCTTCCACATAACTATAACATCTTTTATGAAAACACAGCTCAAGGTTTCTCCTTTCTTTAATATTTTGGAATTTTCCTTTCTCGTGATCCTTCTTTAAAGGATTAAATCTCTCTCTCTCTCTCTCTCTCTCTCTCTCTCTCTCTCTCTCTCTCTCTCTCTCTCTCTCTCTCTCTCTCTCTTCTTCTCCTCTCTCTCTCTCTCTCTCAATAAAGCTTCTAAAAGGTTGGGTGTTCCCTGGCGTGTTCAGAATTTCTTCACACTATTTAAATTGCTTTCTCTTTATAGGGGGTGTTGTTCGTCATTGTATAGAATATTTGCATGGCAAATCTGGGGGGGGGGGCCCACTCACTCTGCGATTCTTGAGAGGTTGGAAACGATGGGTTTTTTTTTTTCGTCTTATTAACTTTTCAAACTCCACACTGATTCTCTCCAATCTTTTTCCCCTTCTGACGAAAATGTTGTTGCATTACTCCCCTTATATATTATCCCTATTACAACAGCCACTCTTGATCCTAACTCTCTCACTCTTATCTTGTAACTCATAGTCTTGTTTTCTCTATCCAACTCTTGATTTAAATGCTTGATTTAAACGCTCTTTCATACATTTACACTACTAATAAACACTCGGAACAATATTCCTTCTTTTATATTCCTTACTTAGTGACTTAAACGCTTTCAAATGCTTTGTATTCATGTCGGCTATTGTTTAATTAATCTCTGTTTTGAACTCCCCTACTCTGGTACATTTCATGTGGGACACGGGTTTTTCTCACCATATATATATATATATATATATATATATATATATATATATATATATATATATATATATATATATATATATATGCCTCTCTCTATATATATATATATAAATATATTTTGAAGAGAGAGAGAGAGAGAGAGAGAGAGAGAGAGAGAGAGAGAGAGAGAGAGAGAGAGAGAGACACAAACCACATACAAAAGAAATACTTAAAAGAGGTGTACATTAAAATATATAATACACATTTATACACATACAGACATACAATGACCTGTATAATCTTACTCTCTCCCATCCCTCCCACCCATCCCTCTCCCTCTCTCTCTGCCTCTCTCTCTCTTCCGCTACAGATGCATTCAAAAGAACAAATTCAGAGTTTACAGTATGTCCTCTAAGATGTCTCTCCAAAGCTCCATGTTACGTCTCCCATGTAAGCGTGTGAACGTCGCTCCAAGCTATTGTGTTCATGTTTGCGTATTTGTGTGTGTGTGTGTGTGGTGTAGCTGGGTGCTTGTGTACATACAAAGCATATATATATATATATATATATATATATATATATATATATATATATATATATATATATATATATATATATATATATATATATATATATATATATATATATATATATATATATATAGCGTATATATATTTAAATATATGTATTTATATATATCTATCTACTCTGTCTATCTGTCTATCTATCTATATATATATATGTATATATATATATATATATATATATATATATATATATATATATATATATATATATATATATATTTAAACATATCCCATATTCTATCTATGTATGTATCTATCTGTCTATCTATCTATATATATATATATATATATATATATATATATATATATATATATATATGTATGTATATATATATATATATATATATATATATATATATATATATATATGTATATATATATATATATATATATATATATATATATATATGGCATCATATCTAATATCTATCTATCTATCTATCTATCTATCTATCCTATCTTTATATATGTATGTATATATGTATATATATATGTATATATGTATATATATGTATATATATATATATATATATGTATATATATATATATATGCTTTCATATGTATGTGGCATCATATCTATCTGTTTATCTGTCTATCTATCTTTATATATATTTTCTCTATCTCGATCTCGTCTCAATTCTGCTCGTCTCTCACCCCTATATATATATATATATATATATATATATATATATATATATATAATATGACATTGTGTCTGTCTGTACACCAGCCTGATAAAAGAAAACACGGCATTATGCATGCATTTCTAATCAAACTGATGGTGAGCACTTTCTCCAGATCCAGGGGGTCACTGTACTTTGGGGTTGAACTCTCTCCACACACACACACATATATAAACAGGGTTTGGAAGGTGGAGGCTGAGGGGGATAAAAGTGAAATGGAGAATCAAAAAAATGGGGGGATGAGTGGGAGGTCAAGGGAAAAGAGTCCTCCCTCACCAAAAAAGATTCTCCGTATTTACCAACTAACTTTTTCTTTTCGCTTTTTCAGTTTCATTATATATATATATATATATATATATATATATATATATATATATATATATATATATATATCTATATCTATCTTTTCGCACTATATAAATATATATATATGTATTTATATGTTTATGCTTTCTCTTATATATATATATATATATATATATATATATAGTTTGACATATTTATTTAAACAAATATATAATTATAAGCATCTTTATTTATGTATTTATTTTTTTATGTAAGTTTTTTATTAATTTTATTACGCAAGAAATTTTATTTTTAAAGCATAATTTCCATGTTTCCATAAGGCAGAGAAAAAAAAAAGAAAAAATAAAAAACAATCAATCATTCATTCAACCTCAAAAGAAACGTCATAGAAGACTAAATAAAACAGTTATGGCAAAAGTTGCTTTGAAGGTCCTATCAAGAACTTCCTGTCTTTCTTAGGGTCAACAACTTTATCAGTTTGGGGCAACAAAGAGAGAGAGAGAGAGAGAGAGAGAGAGAGAGAGAGCTAGGTAAATGGATAGATAAATATACAGTGCTAACAAAATGAGGAAAAAACAGGTACTAAATAATCATCTCAGACATATCTACTCTCTCTCTCTCACGCTCTCTCCGCTCTCTCTATCTATATATATATATATATATATATATAGATAGATAGATATAGATAGATAGATAGATAGATAGATAGATAGATAGATAGATAGATAGATAGATAGATGAAAGAGAAAGATAGATAGATAGAAAAAGAAAGAGAAGAGAGAGAGAAAGAGAGAGAGAGAGAGAGAGAGAGAGAGAGAGAGAGAGAGAGAGAGAGAGAATTATAGTTGTTGTATAAGCGTCTTACCGGTCTCCATATTTAAAATTGAACAATTGCTCGTTTTAAGTGAGTTCACCGTTAAAATGAGTCAATTCGCTTAGCAATTGTTTGTAATGATATACTCCATATCTCTCTCTCTCTCTCTCTCTCTCTCTCTCTCTCTCTCTCTCTCTCTCCTCTCTCTCTCTCTCTCTCTCTCTCTCTCTCTCTCT
Source organism: Trachelipus rathkii (assembly GCA_015478945.1). NCBI lineage: Eukaryota > Metazoa > Arthropoda > Malacostraca > Isopoda > Trachelipodidae > Trachelipus > Trachelipus rathkii. The sequence continues at coordinate 4,600 of JABUQX010062420.1, read as the reverse complement.
AATAATAATAATAATAATAATAATAAATAATAATAATAATAATAATAATAATAATAATAATAATAATAATAATAATAATAATAATAATAATAATGAAAGAACGCCATGAACAATAATAACAGCTTTTGTGTACGTTTTTACTTCATTCCGTCAAATTTTTCTTTTTAAAACATTTTTGCTACAAAAAGAATAAAATAAAAGTTTTTGAAAATGAAATGAAAATTTTCGATCTCCCATTCCTCCCCCTCCATCACCAGCCTACCTCAGCTTCTTTTCACATTAACGTAGACAGGTAGTTTAGCCCAATTCTAGACAAATTGCATGTACTGTGTAATGTGTGTGTGTAATGTACTCTCCCTAATAATAATAATAATAATAATAATAATAATAATAATAATAATAATAATAATAATAATAATGATTAATAATAATTAATAATAATAATTTGCATTATTATTATTATTATTATTATTATTATTATTATTATTATTATTATTATTATTATTATTATTATTATTGACATCAGCTGAATAGCTAGAAAGAAATGACAGCAGGAAATATAAACCTTATATTCTTCGTCTGTTAACATCTACCATCCAAACACACACACACACACACACACACACACACACACACACACACACACACACACACACACACACACACACACACACACTTTTGCCACCATTTGAAGACGTTTAAACATTTTAATTGGCTGCAATATATACTTTCTTAACTAACCTAACCTAACTGGTTACAATAAGATAGTTTGAATAGTAATGTGGGACATATTTGGCAATTCAAACATCACTCCTTGATTAATTATTACGATTTTTAATATCCATGTTTTAACCCAATTAGATATCACAAATGGTTCTTGTCCGTTATGACCCCAGATGAGTTTCAAACTAATAAAAAAAAAAGTATCAGAAACAAAGCATGAATTAAAAAGTGGTTTTATTTAATTTTCTTTGCTTCACATCCACCTTTATCAAGAGCCTCTCCATTACTTCTTTTAATTCCATTCTAACTTTCTTCTTCTTTATTGTTTAGTATAACTTGAACGTAACAACATTTCCAGATATAACTTAAACACGTTTTGTAATTATATTATTTACTCCTGAGTTCTTCATAACTCTCAAATTTAAACATTTATGACTTCCCACACTCAGACATTCTAATGTAAAATAAGTGTAAACAATCCCTTTTTCACAACAGCAAATAATCTCTAAGCTACAAACATATATATATTTTAATACGTATATAAAGTTTAGCTAATGAGAGAGAGAGAGATGACAGAGAATAGAGAGAGAGAGAGAAGAGAGAGAGGAGAGAGAGGAGAGAGAGAGAGAGAGAGAGAGAGAGAGAGAGAGAGAGAGAACTTTCTCTCTCTCTAATATCTTTAAAATACATACAGCTTTTTTTTGGCCATTTCTCTCTCTCTCTCTCTCTCTCTCTCTCTCTTCTCTCTCTCTCTTCTCTTCCTCTCTCTCTCTCTCTCTCTCTCTCTGAACAAACCTATTTCATTATCCTTAACAATATATTCCATCTAACTCTTTCATCTTCCTTTCTATCGCATTTAATATTCAAGTCACAATTATTAATTGTTCTTTTTAACGTTTCGCAGAGAATTTTACTTTCTCTTTCTGTCCCGCCACCTTTCCAATCTCTCTCTCGGTATCCTATTAACAGATTTTATTCATCTCATCTTCCAACCTTTTATTTCTGTTATTGTGTCGCATAAACGACACTACTATAGTTGTAACTTGGTTAACTCATCCCAACGAATATAGTTGAGACTCTAACTTGATTCCAATGGTTTATGTAACTTTTTTAAGATTTGACCATGTTATTTCAATGTTAATATAATAGTTATATATATTTTTATTACTTTATTATTATTAGAGAATAACTATGTGATTTTCGTATAAGATATTAACTTTTTTAAGATATTATTAAGATATTTTTGTCGAACCGGTACATGTATGTAAAATAAAAATAAAAAATTTTTTATTTTTTGAAACAAGATCAATGAATTGAAAGTACATTTAGTATTCAAAAGCAAAAAAAAAAAAAAAAAAAAAAAAAAAAAAAAAGAGAGAAAAAAAAAAAGTCTTTAAAAAACTGCGAAAGTTAAATAATATTTACTTAAATATCCGGCAGTAAAAGTGAACCGGATAATTGTAAAGTTTATTAACCGTAGCTACCACAAATTTTCTCAAAACAAATTAATTTCTTATTCATCTCTCGGTTGGTTCTAAATTCTTCAAGACCTGATTAGTTACTAGTAACTATTCTCTGCTACTTAATCTACTTAATATTAATACTTATACATACCATACAAATATTTTGGTTATAATAATAATAAATCCATAAAATATATTTGAATAAAAGCATACTTTATATTACAGTGGGATTAAGTATTGATCTAAAACCGATTGTCAAATCAAGTTCGTGTTTTTTTTGTTTGTTTTTTTTTATTCAGGAAGTGACAAAAAAAAAATTCAAATTTACTCAAGGTGAATTTAAATCACTTTGTCATAACCACACATACATTATTCATAATTCGAATACAAATTTACGAGTTACTTGTTCCTATCCTCCCTCTACTACCACTGCTACTGCTACTACTACTACTACTACTACTACTATTAATATTATTATTATTATTATTATTATTATTATTATTATTATTATTATTATTATTATTATTATTATTATTATTATTATTATTATTATTAATATATTATTACCAGTGAAATATATTGTAGTATATACAATACATATTTCAATGTAACATTTTATATATATATATATATATATATATATATATATATATATAGTATATAATAACTATATATAATATATATATTATATTATAATATAGTTATATATATATATAATTATATATATAATATATATAAATATAATATATTGTTACGTAAAGTAATTTCAAATCCAATATCATAAAGGACTGACATTGTTTACGATGGACGACGCTTTGAAAATGTGGGAATATAAATATATTATATATATATATATAATAAAATATATTATATAATATATATATGATAGTATATTATATATTGATGAGAAGAGGAGAGAGAAGAGAGAGGAGAGAAAGATTACGATATATAATATAATATATATATAAAGTCAGTTATTATTGTATTAGTATCTATGCTTCACAAACAGATAACTAGTAGATGAGAACCAGTACTATACGAATATATAATTATATATATATATATAGTATATATATTATATATATTATTATAATATATATGTGTGTGTGTGTGTGTATGGTGTATGTGTGTATGTGTTCAGGTGTATGAAGTATTGTAGTGTGTGTTGGAAAACTGATTTTCGCAACATGACGTGGTCCATTGTAGATTTCCGTCCTGTTTCCGTCCGGAATCATTTTTGAAATATGTCAGTGTCGAGAATCTGTTAATTTTTTTTTTAAGTGAAATTGACATAAGCTGCAAACATCGACTAATTGTGCGAAACAGAAGTGTCGATTCCAAATATGAAACTCGGTGCAAACCAACCAAAAAAATAAAAACATAATCATATTTGTTATGGGAAAAAATTATATAATAATTCATTATTTAGCTAAAATAAATGTCTTACATAAGAAAAGAATAGTTATATAGGAAGAAACTAGTAGGTAGAAAGAGGGAAGAATTTTTGTTTTGATTTTTATTCATTCTAGTCATGTTTATTTTTATTTTAAACACACAAAATAATATTATAGAATGGTTTGTGGTATATATGTAAGAATGAGCGAGCAGCCTTCTCAAGGACTGGTCTACAGAGGCTAGACAGAGAATTGATGAGATGTGGAAAGACGAATCCAACGATGAGTAATTCCTCAAGAGATAAAGAGTTTTAGACTGATTAGAGAGTTAAGTGAGAGGGAGCAGAGTGTCGAAAGGCGGATAGCGATAGTACAAGGGAGATAGATTGGATTCGATAAAGTTCTAGGTCAGAAGTAGTGAGATATAGACAAGGCTAAGGTAAGAGCAGAAGAAGGGTTGACTGTTTGCGTAGATTTTCGGTAGATCAGCAAGTCGGTGTGGAAGGTATGCTTCGTGCAATAATGGGATGCGTACAGCGGATCTGTAAGTTGAATAAACACATGTCAAGCTCTTAGAATATATAGTGATTATATAAGTATAATAATATATTATATAACAGTATTATTGATGATAATTATTGTGATGTTTATTATATATATAGTATATATATTAATAGTATATATATATATATATATAAAGTATATCATACGTATAAATATATATATTATCACAAATAGACATACTAATATCATTGACGCAAAGTATTAGTTAGTCCCATTATGGGCGAGAATGACGGAAAAGATAATACACGAGAAAGATATAATGCAGGAGTAAAAGATAAATTGAAAGAATATTGGTTACATGTAAGGGGAAAAGGAGGAGAAATATATCTAATTCCCTCGTTTTTATATCAACTTTATTATTTAAATTTCATTCCATAAAAGCACCCATATTATTAATTTCACTAATATTACAGCAATTATTTCATTAAAATCTTTAGAGTTTTTAAACAGCTCAAA
>JABUQX010062419.1:0-11572 GCA_015478945.1 Trachelipus rathkii | reverse complement strand
AATATAATATAATATATAGGAATTGACCAAATATAACTTAATTATCTACAATGTTGTATAATAATAATAATACCTGCTTTGCCTACGTGGAAATGTAGTCTAACTGCAGCCAATGGAAAAAGTAGAAGAACATTGTTCTCATAATGCTTCCAATGAGTTAAAATATTTTATTAAAACGTTCTAAACTTAATTACATAATAATTTATTTATTAGTATGAAGAGAAGAATGAGTATAATCACTTGAGAATGGGATTGAGTAAGAACACAAAACTATTAATAATTCATTTTTCTGTCTTTTTGAATTGCATTTCAAAGAGGAGAGAGATGATGAAAAAATTTATTTATTATTTTTTTCAAATAATCCGTCTATACGTCATCGTAGCCCTGTGTCATATACAGATAACCTCACTAAATTTTTAAGATATCCAATAAGTTTTCCAATATGTTGTAATTTAGATAAATATCAGTATATAAATTAGTATCGCGTCTAATATTAAGGTATTTGTGATAATGACGTAATGGAATATATTTATTTCAGCCGTTAAAATTATTTTTATATAATACAGGTAGTTATTACTAAAATTATCAAATGCTATTGTAATATAATAAAAACAGAATATAATTTTAATAATATAACAAATACGTCAAATATTATTATAAGACCACTCTAAAACTATATAATAATAAACTTTTTCTGCTTTTGAAATAAATAATTGCCATTTATCTACAATAATAGCCAACATAATATATTTTCAAAGTGATGTATATTATATATATATATATCTCAGAATCATATAGAGACTTCATATTCATCCTACACACTTTATACTCTACTAATATTTCAAAGATGTGTCCTTATAGCGAGTGACGACAACCCTTTTTCTCACTTCTATTTCAAATCTCTTCCTCTTCTGCAGTTAGAATGAAGCACGTTTTTGTTTTCATTGTTTAATATTTTCTCCCTTTAAAATTTTAAGAATCTGAAGTCGGAAGTTTTAAATGACACAAATGATTTCTGGATGAATCATACATATTATTATAACAAGCCAATTATTACACATCTACAATTCCCTTACTATATGAAGCGAGCTCTCCAAAACTATTCCTCATATAATATCTCGAGCTTTCTCATTCCATAAACTCTCTCTCAATTTAAGACACCTAAAATATGTAACATAAATTATACTTTCTTAGTCTTAATTACTGCTTCTTGATCATGCAATAATCTGAGTACATATGAATAACTCTATTTCATATCACATGCCATGTGTGCTCAAAGTATGCTCGATTAAGGCGATGCTGCGCAGTATCAAGCTCTTGCATCGATTGCTGTCCAAGATGGGTAATTAGGAAAATGAACATACCAGAACGTTTTGCTATGGTAATTCTCAAATGAAGACAGTTGAACAGCACTTCTACATTAAGTTTAATAATTTGGTCTCTTTATTCGCATCTTGTTTGAGCAACTAATACTGTGTCTACACCATTTGTGGTGTGGGGGGAAGGTCTGTGCGACCTCAAGCTTCTCATCCTTTGTAATGAATTATAGCTAAGAGACTAAATACTTTGTCATAACTCTTCTTTCAACACTCTCTTGAACCCTAACGATCCTACTCTATGAACGTTCACTACCTATCTTATTTATAATTCACTTCTGCTTTTTAGCAATCTCACAATCGATCAATGCTGCGACAGCGATTTACTCTCCCAACAGATTAGCATCCGAGAGAAGACCACCCGCGTTAGCTCCTCTTAGTTTAGAATGTAATTCAATGCTGTAACGTATTATGTTATCCTCTATATGGTAATGTGTATGTTCTCATAGCTTTTCAGCTACTTCTAACTGAAAAAACTTAGAACATTTGTTCTGTCCTTTAGACATAGTTATATACATCTTCTACTCTTTAACAGATGTGCCCCGTATTGTCCAGCTCATGCTGGTATGTATTTCTAATATAAAACAAAATTATTAAAATCTTGTCTATCACATGAAACACGCTTATATTTATTACTGCATCTTCTCTCTCTCTTACCACCATTGATAAGAATAAACCAATCTCTCTTCTTACGTTTCATGCCTAGCCTCGTTGTGTCTAGAGTACTGTAAGTGTATTAACAAATATAAATATACTGAGTCTTATGACTAGATTTCAATGCTATAATCGACTATTATTGATTTATTCTCTAATTATCATATAAGTGTGAGCAACTTATCGCTACCGTCTCTAGATATGGTAATCCCTGTTTTCTAACTTATAGAAACTATATATTATATAGAACTCTCTCACTCCCTGAGATATTAGTCTTTAACTTTTAGCTAGTTATCAATTATCTATTTAGATACTCCCGATACCAGTATCCATTATAATTATTTATAAACATTTGACATATATATTAAATGCGTATATGATCCTTTTAAACTCGTTTTCTAATCCAACTGTACTTCTATTGCAGCACGTGCAAAAAAGGTTTGCATGAAATGCTGATATACGTTCAATAATCGTGAAAATAGCGTACATTTTATCCTCTATAGTTGCAGTTGTCTAAATTGAACTCTGTATTTAATATTATAATAGACTTCTATATATTATTAGTTCCTAAAATTTAAATACCTTATCAAATAATATACTCCAATTATCTATATGCTAACTGATTCACATTAAATTTCTGAATACGCAACCTTACATTAGTCATAATGTAAATATATATGAATTGTAAAGCTTTATCTTATTTTGCATTTGTGCTGCATATTATTATTATTTTCGAAATATTTATACATCATAAATTACATAAATCTTCCATATATTATATATATGTACAAATATATACATTTTACTTGTAAAATTTTCGAATCTGTCTTTAAATGAAGGTTCAATGACAAAAAATTATTAAGATTCTTCCTGTTATTGTTCAGAGTGATTGAAACTAATTCTTATTGCTTCCTATCATTGCAAAAGTCTCACACCCCTCTTACTCGACCAGACACACACATCCAGCATTAAATTCATGAATTATACTTAAATGTTCTCTCACCTTTTACCGTCTCTCCACCATTTCCATTGGACTTCGACATTATTAAACTCGCACGATATTCGTCGGTTTTGTAACTTAGTTAGGACATTAATTATTACTTTTAATAATTTTTTTATTCCTACGGATTTAGAAACTATTATGTAGTATTTTATCTCGGATATTAAACCCATCTCTACAAGATAATAAAACTTTTTTTTCTTAGAAAAAGTTATATCTCTTTATATACGTTTTTTTAATTTAATAATAGGTCTCTCTCGTAAGAGAAAATGGAGTTACTGTTAAATATATATATATATGCTATAATTTTAATAATTCTATATTAGATTGTCTTTCATAAATCATTACTTTCAATTTTCATATATTGGAAACTTATATTTGGTTACACATATTCTTATAAAAATCGAGTTTTGAATGGACCTGGAAACCTATACCTATTTTAGTTCATTACTCCATAATTTTCCATTCTTCCTCATTATTCCATCTCTAAATATTTAACATTCTGAATAAATTATTTACTATCTAGATTCAATATTTTCGTCTTAAAATATAATACATGTATTATTTAATCGTATATCTTTAATGATTAAGTTTTGTTAGTTTATACTTTTATAAATAAAAATATTTCCTCATGCTTGTAATTATGATCTATCTCTTAAACTTTATATCTGTGTTAATAACAATGATATATTTAATTAACTTCCTATGAAAAAATAATAACCGCTTATTCTTTATTATGATTGTCACTACGAATGTACACTTAGAGATAATCAACTACCTTCTTAAGCTGGCTTCCAGTCTTTCTTATAATAATACCGATTCCTCTTCTGTTCACTTTTATTTCGCTATTTAATACAAATCATTCTAAGCAATAATTTAATGATAAAAAAAAAATTTTTCTCCGTATCTGAATTCTCCGAATACTCAGTGGTCACTTACTATAAGTAAAGTAAAGGATATTTGTCTTTATAATCATATTTGCTAAGATTACTAAATAGAATGTGTTACGGCACTATATGAAAAGACCTTATAGTGATTTCATTTATAATCTGGCTGATACTTTGTGTGAACACTCCCGATATGACGTCAGATAATGCGTATCCAACCTTTATATATTTTAAAAGCTTTAGAGTTAGTTCTTCTCATTTTCGAGACTCTTTCTGAATATATCTTGTGCTCCCTAATGAGTGATTATGCTTTATTATATTTGTTGTGATACCATAATACTCATACTGATGTAGATGATGCACACCCTTCTACTCACATTCTTCATTGCTCTCTCAAAACTTCTAGTCTCATATTCTTCATTCCTATATTGTAGACTACAACTGATAAGATTGTACTTAATATAATAGGAAGAATGTCCTATATATCTTAAAAACGATTTTACAAATAGTATTGTGAACTCACCCTAAAGATAACTCAACTCTGGGCTTTTGGTGCTACCTCCGTATAGATAGATATGTTTATGAGTGCATAAAGATGTGTGGAAGAGAAATTGAGCCATATAGTTTTATAGTGTGTTGAAATTTAGAGAGAAAACAAGTTATTTCAGCGTACGCGATGGATAGGGTATGAGTTTAATAGTGAGTTCAGTCTGATGAATCTTGAACACATAAGCAGAGATGAGTGATAGGGAATAATAAACTATTTATCATATGATACAAATTTTTCCGTGAGAAGGGCTAGAAACGTAGTTTTGATAGCTTCTTCAGAATAAATCAATGAGCTATTATAATAAAGCAAAATTATGATTGAAAGAAAAACTATACACGAAAGAGAGTGAAGAACATGAGTTTTGAATGACACATAGTTAGATTCATGTGAAAATAACATCTGTGTAATAGATAATTTTGAATTGTAGTGTGATTCCCAATAGACTACAAACAAGAATATTGCGTTAATGCAGTGATGATTACCCTCACTATAGATTCATCATCAAATAAATCATGAGATCACTCGAACTAGAAATTATATTTCGCAATATACTTACCTCACAAATTTCAAGATTGTAATTTAGGAAAAAGTCATAACCTACCTAAGATTCTAAATTTGTAATAGGTTCCATATATATTTTTGAAAAGTCCATTAATTCCATAATTTCTTTAAACACCTTCCAAGCGTAACTTTTTTTTAAAACATTTTTTATATTCATACTCATCGTCAGGGATCTTGGTAATTTACTAACCGAAAAATCTCGACTACATAATGAAGGGGTATTGCAAGATAAAGGTAGGCCTAATATGAAAAAACGAAATTAAAACGTAAAAAATATTCACTTTAATGTAAATCCTAAAGTATATGTAAAATTTTATCCACTACTACTAAAAAGACATGGTATCTGCTGTACAATTTCTTCGGCTGCTCACTCTCTAAAAGAAACAAGAAATAATAAACTGATTGGACCATCCTAATAGCAAGTAAAGAAGGAAAAGTGATGCAATGAAAACACGACAGAAGTAAGACTCCTCTATTCGTAAGCTTGCTCTAAAGATATACCTCCCGAGATGCCATTAACGTGAGATCGCCTGTTTTACTAACCTACAATCCTTAGACTGATTATTCTTTACTTGTTGCTCGTTACTGATCAAAGAGCGATTCGCTTACTCTATTTAGCAAAGGTGTTAGTAGATTTAAGACCGAGTGACCTACATTATCAGAAATACCTCGCACAGACTCATTAGGTATAGTATTCATCTACTCTCGACTATCTTTAGAATTGCGCTTGCAGGAGTGATTCACTTCGCCATGCCTCTAGCTTTTTCGCAATCACTCGCAATATCACTCAACAGCCGATGCTACTGATACTCCAGCTCTGTCTATATATATGTGTACCTGTAGCACATCTCAAACGAGATCTGATAACACTTATACGAGTGAATGTCCTCACCTGCACTTTCATTACATGCGTATTCGCCTATTATTATCATGACTATCTGGTTAAAATATGATTAATCTATTTAAAAGGCGTGATTTTCGTAGTGTAGTATTTACGTGTGAATACTCTTCTCTTTAGTTCAATACATTAATGAGTGTATTGTATAGATTATATAAAAACCTTTCAATCTAGCATCTGAATCAGATAGCTAGCAAGTTATTCTTGTGATATTATCCGTTATCCTTTCAACAAAAACGTCCCAAATTAAGACACCCTAATTATAAAATTTAATATTATAAGTAATACACTTATTCTGCTATACTTCGGGCACCATTAGAATATATGTAGATATTACACTAATTTATTTCCTCTACGCGTAAGAAGTCCTGTTCAATGTTTAATGTCAATTTAGAGCATTTCCAAACTGTTAATGTTATACCCGCAAATCGACATACTACCATTTAAAAGCATTTCTACTATTTTGGATAATAAATACATTGCTGGAAAGAACTCTATATATTAATAAAAGATATAAGCGCTAAATACACTGGTTGACTTGGTTCAGCGTCGTTGTAAATAGCATAACACGTGTAGTATTTATGTCTCTTAAGAAAGGTTTTACTATAAATAGAATCTAAAGTCTCAGTATGCGTCTAAGTTATTTTACTGTAGAGTTCTTCATAGCTAATTACCACAAATATAGTTGCTTGCAGGAAGATATGATTTTTCACTTCCCAGTCATTTATCCTTATCAACTTAAATTAGTTAACTATATTTCTGCATTATTAATGCTAAAAATGCTGTAGCAAGCAGATTATCGGTACGGTATAAAACCTCTGCATTTACGCAAGTTGGGACACTAATTAAGTAGCTTCAGTTTCAATCAGTGCTTATCTAGACCAAAATATTACATATAATATGTTTAAAAATGTTATTACCTTTATTTCAATAGGAAAATTTAAGCGATAAAACAAATGTTATTAAGTTCTTAGAAACCTTTGACCAATATCCAACTTTCGAAAGTTGTAGCCTACAAATAAAACGTGAAACTTGAACCCTGTTTGTACACAAAGCTTATAGGATTAGATGTGACAAACTACACACTCATCATCAGCGTCTGTCTCATTTTCAATAAATTCAATAATTCAATATTACTTAAATTTTTACCTTTATCTAAAACCAATTTATGCGGTTTGACAAGATTATCTTTCAACTATTAGATTTACATGTATAAAAAAAAAAGTTGAAAACGAATCTTTGAAATCTTAAACTGTTCTTTATTTTGTAAGGTAGGTGTTGTGTATCCAATTGCCCTCATAGGATTAGATCAGAGGTTCTCAAACCTATTTCGTCTACCGCCCACTTTGAAAATCAATTATTTTTCAGCGCCCCCCAATTTTTTACTTTACCAAAAACTATAATCCAAAACAATTAATTTGATTACTTGGTAGGGGATTAATATATATCATAATACACTAATATATATATATATATATATAGTATATATATATATCTATATATATATATATATATATATATATATATAATATATATAATATATATATATATATATATTATATATATATTATATATATATATCATATATACCGGTAATATATATATAATAGTATATAGATATATTACATATATCTACTTAATATCATATATATATATAATATTATACTATATATAATATAGTATATTATATTATTATATATATATATATATATATATATATATACTATATATAATATTATATACTTATATTATTAATTTTACTATATATAATATATATAATATATATATATATAGTATTAATATAGTATAACACTATAGTATAAAAACAAAATTCTACATACAATCAACCGCGCAGAAATATGAAACTAAAATTACAAATAATCGGTGTTGTGTAGTAGGTAGGTTTTAATTTCAGTGAATTTTAAAATATTAAGTAGATGAAATTAAAATCAGCCATCGCCCCCTTAAACCACTTCAACACCCCCCATTTTTTTCTAGGCCCCTTACCGCCCCACTCTAGGCCTCCAGCGCCCATAAGGGGGCGTTATCGCCCACTTTGAGAAAGACTGGATTAGATGCATCTCGGCTTTTCAAATCGGTATATTTATAGTCATATTTACTTTTACATTGAAGCTATTTATACATTTCGACAAGATTACCTTTAAATTAGTTAATTAAACACGTCCAAATAAAAAGTAATAAAAATAAATCTTTAAAACTATTCTCGATTTGGTACGGTTGATGTTTGTGGAGTAAACTCTAGACCAATTTTGAAAATTAGCCAAGATTATTCAACATAAAATTTACGCATTATTAGTACTTTTGGATATTAAAGAATTGTTAGAAACAATTAAGAATACTTTCGTAAATAATTGTCAAAACATTTTCAGATTTTATTTTATAAGTTGAAGGATAAACATTCCATTTGCAAAATTAATTATATCCTGAAAGGCATAATGTGTATTGCGGTATCATTTGCAAATATACTCACGCAGGTACTAAAAAAAATTTAGTTAGCCACTATATAAGGGCCTTGTGAGTTATATGTACCCGTTAAATTTTTTTTATGCAATTTTTTTTTCCATATGTTGTTATAGTATATAATTATATAATACTATAGTTAATTATACTAATTATATACTAACACCATAAATTAAAATTATGATAAAATATGAAATTTTAAAATATTAAAAATTAAATAATGAAGTAAGCAGTAACGTACATTTTGCATGAGAAAGAAAATGTTTTAAGTGTTAAAACATTAAAGAATTTAAGGTAGGGCAATGTTTTAAGTGTTAAAACATTAAAGAATTTAAGGTAGGGCAAAAAAATAATGTTTCAGAGTAAATTTCAGTCCTTAATTATTTGATTTCTAAGTTTTCATATATTGATTCTGTGTATACTTAACAAAACTTATCATAACCTGAACTAGGTCGCCTCCAAAATCTAACCTATATGGATCGACGATTAGTAAACCTATACCTAACCTAGATGGATCTACTTTGCCGTAACTTTTTTCTCTTGTTTTAGGGGTTTTTCTAAGTAAGATTTTGCCTTTCAGAAAATTTTACGGTCTCTTCTCGTTCTCCCGATAACTGCCAAACGTACGATGCTTAAAAAGTATAATTTTATTAAATTACTTTTTTTATTATTTAAAATTTTTTATCCTTTTATCAACGCTGAAATATAGTGTTAGTATCATATAATAACAATATATGACAAAAAAATATGACTGATCCAAATAATCAATAAGGACCCTATATAATGTAAACCGCTCAAAAAAAATTTCGGCACTCTTCATTTACACCAGGGCTGGCTCCATGATTTACTGGGTCCAAGACCCAATTTACACTCGTGAAATTGTCCAAAGGTATGTTCTAGATTTTGTAACACTTTCAGAAAACGAAAATAATTTTGCTGCAAAGTCTACATTTCATAAAGGTAAGAAAGCTGCATTAAATTTAGTCTATTATACAATACTACACACACGTCTCGCAAGTCAAACTGTGAGTATGTCTGATGAGGTCTCAAACATTAATTGTTGAAAATAAACAAAAAAAAAAAAAAAAAAAAAAAATATATAAATTTCAAAATTAATTTTAGTTACTTTAATTACACAAAACTGTAACGTAATTTACGAGTGAATTTTTTACGTAAAGTGTCATCAGAATTAATGCACTTTAGGGTTTTTAAATGAGTTGATGTACAGGGCTAGGGACCACCACAGCACACAGGAAATGCGGCTATACCCTGTCAGCAAAGGAACATCAGGGGAAGTCCATAGCAAAACGACGTAAAAATTGTGCTGAGAGGGTTAAATCATATAGAGGATGTTTAATTCACAGGCGAATGCAAAAAAGAGGATACGTGCAAGGCGATGCTGAACAGGAACAGTGTGCAAACCAAGGAAGAACGTGCGTCTGAGGGCCGAGAGAGCATCGCAACCCACAAATACATGACAAATTAAAAGGCGGCAACTCTTGCAGCAAGATGGAGGACAATCTTGCGTCATGAGAAAACCATGGGTGAAATTGGTGTCATATTCGCAATCGAGCCAGGGCCACCTCCAAAAGGCGATTTCTCTTGGAAGAGGAGGACCAGTGGCCAATGAGGGGTTAGACGGTACGTAGCTCGGCGGCTCCACGATCCTGCCAGCAAGAAAGGAAACCGCGACGATTAAATGCGTTATTACATGGATCACCAACTGAAATTCTTGAATTTTGAATTCCTGGTACCAGCTGCGGCCGTTGTTCGATATTTTGTTGCCTGGTGTTAATATATCTATTAATTCATTTTACTCAGTTGCATTTTAAAAAAAACCCATTTTTAAAAAAATTACCTATGAGAAGATTACCCCCCTTTAAGGGGGGGGGGGGGAAATTTTGGTTTTTTTTTCATCATCATGTAACACTAAAGTAATCGGCTTATACCTTCCCCATAGCCATCCAACGCCACTCCTTTTTTATTTTTTCCAAAAGTTAAACTGTTTTAATTTATACAAAAAGAAAATAAATTAAAAGCTTACATTAATAGCATTAGGTGAAGTAACGATCCACTGTGATCACTAAAAGTCTTTAAATGGAGAGATTTAGCGTTAACTTTTTCTTCTTTCAAGCATCTGAATTTTTGGATTTTATAGCGTCTCTTTCTGTCAAAGCTTTCCAGTTTTTCACATTCTTCTAAATACTTCGAGTTTATAGATCTTCATGGATAATTTTCTTTTTTCAACCTTTTTATTCTCTTCTTTTTGGTTCTGTTTTGAACTTCTTTGAGATTTGTGTTTCCTATTCTCCTATGGGCAGCTATCCTACCATTTGTCAACATGTTTTTAAAGTGATAGGGAACTTTATGAATACTTTCATGCGATCTTATTATAGAGTTGTGCACTGTTCTTTGAGAATCAGACTATGTTCTTTCAATTCTCTACTAAAATTGCTTTTTTACAGAAAACCCTTCCTATCCACTGTCGATTTCATTTCCATGCGAAAATATCAGCCTTAATTTAATAATTTGCCACAATTCCGCATACATTGATAGAAAGAAAAAACTCATCAAGTCTCTGAGAAGGACAATCGACCATCGCAAGAAATATTTTGAAATTTTAATTCGTAAGGGTAGAACGAGCTTCACTGCAAAGTAGACTGTATTGTGCTTTGCTCTTCGTCAGCAACAGAATCTGTGATTCGGTTATTGGGGTACAATGCCTCTAGCAATAAATCAAAATTGTTGACGTTCATGGCTGTAGAATATTTGAAAATCCAATGATGAGAGCCCTTTGGACAGGCTTGTACTTCAGAGGAACAGTATTTCAATATCTTTTAGTGTCATGTTTGATTAGCCGACAGTCTGGGCAATTTATAAGTTTGAATTTTAGGATATTACTTTTCATTCGAAGTGACTTCTTTGATAAGTTTTTTTTGTCTGAAATCCAGGATTAATACCTTTTACATCACGCAATTTCTTTATCATGTAAAATTTAAATGCAAAAAGCTTAGTTGTTGTATTTGTATTATTAGAACACGTAGCGAAAAATTTTTTCAATGATGGTGGTCCTGCTTGAGTTTTGATTAAATTCAAATGGAGTTTTCCCTCTTGAATGGAAACACGGCGTTGTCGTCCCATGTAATAGATTCAAATCTCTCTCTT
>JABUQX010062418.1:0-17918 GCA_015478945.1 Trachelipus rathkii | reverse complement strand
TATTATTTATGCAAACATTAGGCGAAACAAGCGTATAAAACTAAGGTGTAATCAAAAAAGCTTATAGCTTATATTTTAATTTAATGAAAGAAATTTTGACAAAAACCTAATTTTTGGCGCTTGCGCCGCCCGATTAAAATGTGTCCGTTTTGTTACGTAAAATTGCCTTGTCATAGTAACATACTTGCTTTGTTATTTCCATAGAAACATCAAAGAAATAAATTCGTTGTTTAAAAACATTATCAAAAAAAAATCATTAAAGAAAAATATTCAATCATCAGTGGTCAGAGTTCCATTTGGGTAAGCGTTCGCTTACACCTAGCGATCCGCTTAAATGACCACCCTGATATATAATATATATTATAATTAATATATATATATATTACTAATTATTTTTTATGTCAAGTTACTATTATTTCTGTCTTTTTTAATATACTCATCTTCTACATTAATATTCACATGAAATTGTTTATATTTTGAGTAGTTGTTTTTCATTTCAATTTTTTTTTTTGACATTTTAATATTTCATTTTTGCTGAGGGTCTAAATAAGAGCTAAGGGAGTCATTACCTTCAACTTGAAGAGCCTGTCAAAATAAAAATCAGAAAAAAATAAACAAGAATTTCATGAAAAGAAATTTTTCTTCTTTTTATCTTATATAATAGTAATAAATTATTTTTTTTATTCAAGTAAGATATATTGTTGTTTTTTTTTCTTAGTAACCAATATACGCTGCATTATAAATAGCGAAAAAATACAGACATGCATACATGGTACACAATCATGTCAGTATATTTTAATCACAAAATTTATGTATGTTTTCTGAAATGCAAACAATACATTTCTTTTTGTGTACGTGACTTTGAATGAGGAAGAAAATCATTTAAATTAAATGTCCACACAAACTTACATACAAACACGCAGACACAAATGTAAAGTTCAGGCTCGAGATGATACTGATAGAAGAATATACCCTTGATAAAATGAGGAATATATATATATATTATTATATATATAATATATATGAGAGTATATATATTATATATTAATATATACTATATATTATACTATTATATTATATTATATTATATATATATATTATAATATATAATATATATATATATTATCTTTATATCGTATATTATATATAATATATATATAGCCATGATTGCTTCTTATCTGCTTCCAGTTAAGCTTAGGTCATTTTTTTTTTAAACCACGTATTCCAAACCATCATTCCTCGCGCCATAAGTTGGAGGAAAAAGTTGATTTTGTTTTTTTTTTTTCCACAATTTCTTTAACTTTCACAACAGCATATTTAGTTATGAATTTGTTTTTTGAAAAAATACTTATAACTTTAAATTGTTAAACAATGATTCTGGTTACATAACGATTTAATTTTAATAACAAGATTTGAGTTGATTAATAGGTTTAAAAAAAAAAATTACGATATTGTCCTGTTGCAATTATTTTAAAGCTGTGTGAAGCCTCTTTTATTTACAAATTGAAATAATCACACGATATATTTTTTTTGTTTTTGTATTTCTTTTTTGTAAAAAAAAAATTTTAGAAAACAAAAACAACTTTTCAAAAAAAAATTATTTCCTAATATTATGTTATAGCAAAATTATAATTCCGAAGCCGCGGTGGATCTGTCATGCATTTCAGCGGCATCATGTATTACCACCCAATGTTTATGTATTTCATTAATTTACAAAAAAAAAGTTTTGTACATGGCGCGTCGTACCCATTCTTATACATTATCGCTTTTACAAACTTTAGGTCACATTAAATCAAATTTTAAATTTCACAACTAAATACTTGCTTAAGCTCAGATTGTGATTAGTCTTAGCGTTGGTTGAGGCCAATATTCTATATATATATATATAACTATATATATATATATAGTATATAATATATAATATAATATTATACTATATGATACTATATATATATATATAAGTATATAAAAATATATTATATGTCATGATCAAGAGATGCGGACGGCGAGAGTTGGCTTGATTGATTGGATTTTGGAGTTTTGTGTACAATTAAACGCGTTGGAGAGGGTATAGTTTCCAAAGGATTGGCAGAGAGCGGTTTTTAAGTAGTTACCCTTATATAAGGGTAGGGGAGAAAAGAGGAACTGAGTAAAAATTGAATGGGGAATAAGTTTTATTGAGTGTTGCTAGGGAAGGTATTGCTCCGGTATTTTGTTCAAAAGAAGTGCGCCGAAGTGACTGATAGGACTATTGGTGAAAGAAACAAGGGCGTTTAGGAGTGGTAGAGGATAAATGTGACTGGATCAAATCATTAGAGATTGAGGAGAGAAGAGCAAGAGAAATTGAGGAGAGAAGAGCAAGAGTATTAAATATTTACCCGGTTTTTATAGAATATTTCACAACAGGCGCGTATTAAATAGATGTTGAAGTAGGGATAGCTCTATTGCGCAGCGTATTAGATGACATAACATATTGGTGTTCAGTGTGTAGGCTTCTGGAATGGAAAATCAAAAGTATGTATGACACGCATAGTTGCAAAGCGTGCTATAAAGAATAAATCGGTTATGGAGCTGTCGAGATGTGATTTGGTATTAAGGAATTTCAATTAGCGATCGAGTGAGGACGAGGTCTGTGTCTGTATGGTCGTCGCCTTAGGTTATATCAATTTGTGCATATAATGGAGCGGGTTATGAAGAATCGAAGGTGGGGATGGCATGAAAGGTGTTAGCAACTGCTGAGAGAATGGAGCAATGAGGGAGGTGCACGCCTTACCTATTTGATAATGCGGAATGACTTTGAGTTATCTGTGTGCGCGATCTGAGAGAGGTTTGAGCACGGAATTTGAGTGGAGAAGATTTTGGACAGAAGGTATGTTAAAAGGAGGGGTTTGAAAAGTAAACGTAGAATAGCAGTAAATGTATGATGGTTGTGAGGGAGGACAGTCCTCAGTGATGAGTATTGATTAGATGAAGTGCAGCAGCTGGAGACAAGTGTCTGCAGTCTTCAAATAATTTCTAGGATATGTGATTGGATGAGAGGGAACGGTAGGATTGCAGAAGATGATAGTAGAGAAGTGTAATGACAGGAAGTTGCTGTGCACTGCTCAAATAATTGACGGCTTGAGTAGAATGTACGAATCTAAGTCTTGAGTGTATGCTAAGATACTATGATGAGGAATATAGATAAGATATAAAGATAGATATATGATCTATAATAACGTGCCGCGATGAACGAGAGAGAATATGATCTAAGTTCAATGTTTCAGACCTCGCCTAGATACACACCGCCGCCAACACCAGTAGCAAACCACTGGCTCAGGTGTGAGAAGAATTAATAATATGAGGAATGAACTTATTAGAGAGTTGTGTGGTGTGAAGAAAGGGTAAATTAGAGGAATTAATGAAAGGTATGTTGAGATGGTTTGCGTTGATGTGGAAAGGAGGTATGGAAGGGGATAAGTCGGCGTTCGCGCTCTCCAGCGGACTGTTTAAGTGGAGAGTGTGTTGGCTGGGAAACCGACCAGCTGGGAGACCGCAAGAGACAAGTGAGCCTTTGGTTAACGAATGTCACTGAAGGAGAGGAAAGGAGATTGGCAGAGGCGGAAGAATTAATGCAGTGCATGCTAGGACGAGAATATGGGCTGCGGTTCTTTTGAATCTATCGGAGGGCATGGTATGTGGCCTCACCTGCGAGCCAAGGATGAACCTTAACAAGTGACGATTTCACATAGGGTGAGGGTCCGTTCTGCGGTCCCATGAGCTCTATGTGGTGGATTTGCTGTCTGTGACGAGTTTTCACTAATTAAATTTGGTACAGAGGGGCGGTAAGGCTGGGCGCTTTTCTTTTTCGGACATTTGTTCATACTCTCCCTATTTGCTTTTCTTCTTTCCGATATCTGTTTATGGATTAGCGCACCTTTACCTCCAATACTATGGGAAAAAAGATAGATAAAGAAAAAGACACAGATACGTATATATATATATATGATAATTATATATATATATATATACTATATATATAATAATTATAAATATACTAATAATAATAATATTATACTTAACTATAATAGTATATAGTATATATCTATATATATATAATATTATATATATATTATATTAGTATATGATATATATAGTATCAAGTTGTCTTTTTACTTTATTTTTAAAATTTTTTTATAAAAATAAATTTCAAAAATAATTTGAAATTTATTTTTCAGAACATGATAATCTGTCTTCGTACATACCATAGTCTTTAGTTTTAATATTTTTAAAAGGTGTACTGTGAAAGCCGTGCTTTATTACTATTATTCCTAATGTGACGTCATTGTTATTTTTTTTCATATTTTTATGGAATATGGTATCGAAACTCCATGCAATATTCGAAATAATTATACTGGTGGGTGGAAGGCAGAAAATACGACATGATTCCATGTAATATATATAGTGGTTAGTATATATATATACTATATGATATAGTATATAATATATATATATTATATATATATAGTATATATATATATATATTAGAATATATATTAGATATAATAACAGGCCCTTTTTATTCCGCGTCACGACATTTTACTTTTTATTATCGAAGCATTCATGCAATTCGGAAAGTTATTTTTTAAATTTTAGTGTGACCTTTGACATGTCTATAATATAATATATATTATTAATATATATAGTATATACTATAGTATATAGTATATCATTAATAATATATACTATGCTCTATATAATTTATATATTTTTATATATATATAATTATCTATATAGATATATATTATTAGTAATATATATATCTATAATATATATATAGGTAATTAGATATATATATATATATTAGGTAGTAAATATACTAATTTATATTATATATATATATATATTAATTTATATATATATTATATATATATATATATATATATATTTATATATATATATATATAAATATATATTATATATATATATATATATATTTCTATAATTATAATATATAATAATATATATAGCAAACCAGAAAGAACCACAGAAAGCTGACAAGAAACCCAAAAATTCCAGTATACGTTCACTAAAACAAAAAACCACCAATAACCCTAACCATTACAGCGAGAACAGGAATAGGAATAACAACATAAATATAACTCTGTTCTGCGACTTACCCTGGCAAATGACAATAACTATATACATCCGTACACACGAACTTCTCACGTTAAAAAAACTTTATATAAAAAAAAACGAAAAAAAAAAAAACGAATAAAAAAAAAATAAAAAAAAAAACGAGAAATCTTTGCGAAAACTAACATCAATAGCCGCTGACAGGGAAAGACGACATCCATTGTGGTAAATCCTGTTTCAAATTCTTTAGTCAGGAAAATGTAAAAAAAAAAAAAAATAAACAAAAAATTGTAGACCTGATTCTTTTTTGGCACCGTGGGAGAGGGAAGCTTAGAGAGGGCAATACGATGTAATTATTCATTATTATTTGTTGTTAAAAGAGTTATACACACGCATGATAGGCTCGATGGCCGACGCTGGGAACACACGGGCGGGGACGTTATTTCCAATACCTGGTAGGAGAGGGGCGGTACGGAACCCCGAGAGACAGACGCCTCCAAACCCACCCACAGCTCAAGGGGGGAGAAATTTACGTCCTACACCAATCGATAGTTCCCCCGGGAAGGCCGAAGACCCCGGACTGGCCTGCCATACAGTAGCGCTATATACCCTTGGGTAATTCTTTAGTTAAAAAAAAAAAGCCAACAAATTTTAATTAGAAAGTCTATTATATAAAAACCCCGTCCCAGAGTAACACCCACCCTAGTCTAATGGATGTATAATATATCGTTTATATGAATACATGTAGGGTACATACGGAATGTTCTTCGATTTATTTTCTTTTAAAAAAAAATGTTTTTTAAAATTTATTTCTCGTTTGTTTTATCCTACACTAACATTATTTACCAGAGATCCATAAATGTATTATTTGTACCACTCAGGTATATGTTAGTTTTTTTTTTTTTTTTTTTTTTTTTTTTTTTTTTTTAATTTTTTACATTTTCCGCACAAAAATCTTGGTAGACCCAGCATACCAGCACATGTATCCTGCATCCCAGCATTGGAAAAGACAATTTCAAGGTGAGGATTTATTTAAAAGTATATTAAAATGTATATCTGAATTTAAACACTTATTTTAATTTTAAAATACTATTTTAATTATTAATATATAATAACTTTGGGGTGTCCAACTCATTTATCCAGTGGTGCCACCACTGACTAACAAACTTAGTCCTGTCGTGCGCCGCATATCTCTCCTATTTACTATTATATTTATTATTATACTTATTATACTTCTTCTCTATATAATATACATATATAAATATATAAGTCACTATCTATACTACACAATTTTTATTCCTATAATATAATATATATACTATATATATTAGTATATTATATATATATACCTATCAATATTATATATAGATATACACTAATTGATTAATAATTTGCATAAAGTCCAAAATAAACTTATCTTTAAAATTTTGATTAAAATTGTTTTTCATGGGCTGGGCCGCATGAGAAAGCTTGATGGGCCGCATGCGGCCCATGGGCCGCGTGTTTGACACTCCTGTTATAGTTATATTTCTCTCCCATAAATGGTCATTCAATTTTCCGTTTTCTTAATTTTGTGTAACTTTTTTGTACTTCACAATAAATTGAAGATATTTATTTCGTCTCGTAAACGAATATTTCTTATTTTTTAATTTAGTAGGGTTAAAGGCTGATTTTTTCCGGTCGAAGCGACTTCAATTTGTCAGAAAAAATAAATGTCGTGATGAAGTTAAAAAGGTCCTATATTATAACTATATATATAAGTATAATATATATAGTATATATTATATATTATAAATATAATATATATAGTATATATATATAGATATATATATATATTATATATATATATATATTATTATATATATATATATATATATATATATTATAATATATATATATTATATGAACTAAAATTGGGGCTAAGTGAGGTTGAGATTTCAGTCCATTAATATTGGCAGCAAAAATTAATAAATAGACAATTAATAGGAAAGTGTAATATGAAAGATAATCTTACGTGGAAAAGAAAAAAAATGCGAGTTTAATTCTATCAGTGAAATGAAAGCGAATTCTGTCTAAGTGAAAAAACAACAAACTTTTCCCCGGGGGAATTTGTTTTTTTTTTTTTTCATTTTCTATAATGAATAAGCTATCCTTCCAAGCTCTTACACGAATATGATAAACCATTGATGGGAAGAATTTTGTTAAGCCATGCCTCAGCAGAAGATAAAGCCACATAGGTACATGCAAAAATGAAATATAACAGGGATTACAAACAAGCAAATAAAAGCATGGGATAAGTTGCAATATCTTAATATATTAAGTATTACCTTTTAAGATAGTATGCGTTGTTTTATTTTATCATAAATATATTTAATTTTTCCTTTAAATGTAAGAGAGGTATTTAAATATATGCTAATATTTAATAATTTTAATACATACTTTTATATAAATATATTCTTTCAAACAATAAAATAATGGCTGATAAGATCTGGCATACCAGTGCACTGTCAATCACTCAAAAAAACCTTCCCCATCAAATTCCCTTTTTTAATAACATAATCATAAGTTTTTGGCTCTAAAATAGTATAATAATTAAATTCATAGAATAACAGTTATAGACAAATTGAATTATATATATAATATATATTATATATTATATATATATATAAATATATATAGTATTATATATAGATATACTATTATCCCTGGGATATAGTATATAAATATATATATATATATTATATATAATATATATGATATATATATATAATATATATAGATTAATATATTATATATATAGATTATATAATTATTATATAGTTTAAAGGTAGGATAATATATTTAAATATATATATATATATAGTATTTATATAATATATATTTAATATATATAGATATAATATTATATACAAATTTTATTAATATATATATATATATATAAAAAAACTATCACTAAACTAATAGTTTCATTTGTTTAAAGTTTTCTTTGTATTGTATCATCTTAAATAAAAGTTTTAAACACATTTCTCTAATGTTATAGAGTTATAAAATGTTTAGTACCACTTAGTACTCACTCTAAACACAAATGCCATTTTTTTATAGTATAATAAAGACACTTTTCTTTCTATTAACGAAAGTATAGACTACTATGGCACTGCTTTAATTCGTTTATTTTCACGACCACAGAACTAATAAAACAGTTTAAGTAGTTTGCAATGTTTTTAACAAAGAACTAGTAAATTTAAGTTTCTAATCCATTTAGAGGAGACTTTTTGAAAGCTTCTTAGAATCAAATAAATTGAAAGTAATCCTAACCCAGTTCTGGTTCTGGTTAAAATCCTAACCTGGTTGAAAGCAATCCCAACCTAGTTGAAAATAATCCTAACCTTGTTGCAAGTAGTCCTACCCTTGTTGAAAATAGTTCTAACCTTATTGACCAAGAAAAATTAGATTAATAAATACTAGGCATATATACATAAACCTATAAAGTTTTTTAAGTTTAAGTTATGTCATTTAATTTATTTCATCTATCTATTGTTCATAAAATTAGTAATAATAATATTTTTAAACATACCCCTAGATAAATCCAGAGGCCATGTATGAAATATTCTCTTTGTTGAATTAAATGAAACAGATTAATATGGAGGAGCAACTCGGGCTCAAGTAGAATAAAACTGGATAAAAATTTAAATTACACATTAATATACACTTTATCCATTATTAATTCAGATACTCATTTACGCAATCAATTATAACTTACTTTAGTTGGACTTCCAAGAGAAACATAAAAATCAGAATTCACCCTTCACAATCTTCTTTAGAATAATTAGAATCATACTTTTAAAACTCTGTAGTAATAAAAAAAAAAAAGAAGGTGGTAAAGTTTTTATTACAATATATAACTGTGGATGGGTATTATATACTTACATAGTATGATAAGGTATATATAATTCACTATTACTATAGTTATATATAGCTATATTATACCATAGTATTATACATTACTATATATTATACTATATATAAAAATAATGCCTATAGAATATATATATACTTATATAATATAATATAATAGTATCACTATTTCTGCAGGCAGTATAAAATCTCGCTAGATGGTGATAATTCCATGATTCCAGACTATCTGGTTAAAAAGACGGTTCATTGTTCGGCGGACCATGATTCCTTTGGAACCTCTCGATGCAGTGTTATGTCTTTGGCTCGTCTCTGTGGTTGGAGGGCACCCTTTAGCACTGAGAAATTTTCTTAGTATTCCTTACATGGTCTTCGAATTATTTTATAACTTATGGCTGTTAGTTGTCTACTGTGACCGGCTTGAATAATTATATGGAACTTTCGCTTTTAAAAGTTGTATGTATAACCGATAATGTTAACCGATATATATCGGACGAGCGATGTAATCGATTTTTTTTTCGGATTTCCCTCACCTGCCTTCAAGGCAACCCGGGCCAACGCCGTATAGGCGGACAAGGTTGCCAATAAACATTTTTTCTTTATTTTTTTAAACTAACAGGAAATACTCCCAAGACTTAAATCCGCCAAGATGTCAAAGAGTTCAGCGGTCTCTCGGCTCTCAGCGGGACGCACGGGACTCGTCCCCCCCTCAGTTGTCCACCGTCCGCGCTAGAGCCCTTAATAAAATAATAAAAAAAAAATGAAAACAAAAATCTAAATATAAAAATTTAACATGATATAAAAAGCAACATGGTGGCAACTGTTTTCTCTTCTTCTATTGCGAGTTTAGTAACACGTCACAGTGTATGCTTAAGACGCATTTAGGGTCAGCGATATTTCGATAGGTAACCATTTTACCGTAAAGCATGCCTCTTTTAAAGGAAATGTCCTATAATACGTATAACTATATATATATACATATAGTATATATATATCCTAGTTTATTATACTATATTTACCTCCGGAATCACTGATATACTACTATATATATATATATAATATTATATATATTCTATATATATATATATATTATATATATATATATAATATATATTAGATATATATATTACATGATTATATAGTTATATATAAATTACATAATAGTAACAATCTCTTTTGTCGAACTGAAAGTTTGAACGCAAATCTCTGAAAATGTACACACATCGAGTAAGAAAATGAAGTTGTATTTCGGACAAATTTAAGTAATTATATGAGTACACTATCTCTGTATTCATTACTCCATGAAAATTTGGCACATACACATATCATAAATCGAAGCATACCTACACACACACACGCACGCACGCCGCATACACACACACGCACACGCACCAACACGCACACGCACCATTACCACCAAACACACACACACCTACACATTATACATACATAGTATACATAGTATATATATTATAGTAATAGAATATTATATATGTGAGGGGAATATAATTAAGTATATATGATATATATATAATATATATATATATTATATATATAGATATATATATGATACTATTTCAATATATATTAACGGTCACGAGTATCTTACAATTTAGAATAAAAGTTCAAGCGAAACATAAGCCAAGAGGGGAAAATGAATTGGTATTTGAAATTAAATTCCGCCACCCCTACACACATAAATTCCATGCATTACAGTATACAAGAATCAAATCTATATAACTGCACAGATTTATAATTAGCCAAAGCCGTAATATGATGCGAGACTTTGCACGTCTATACTACTTTGCCATACTGATCAGTCACATTACTTAGTTCCGTTTTTTTTTTTTTTTTTTTTTACTTTTTTTTCTTTTTTTACCTTTTTTTTTTTTTACTCTTAAATTGGCTTGAAATTGCAGTACAAGTGTAATGAACAGAGGCATCTTTTTTTTTCTTCCGCTTTTCTCTCTCAATTAAAGAAAAATTTCAAGAGCTTAAAAGAAAGCTACAAATTCATTTAATTCTGCAAGTCGGCGTTAAATCTTACGAAGAAAACTTTGGCAGAAAGAATAATTCATTAATGAATGAGGAAGGAGACGCTGATACTGCGTTGGAGATATATATAAGTATTATATATAGTATATAATTAGTATAAGTCTAATATATAGTATATATATATAGATATACAGTATACTATATCAGCCTATTGCTACATAGGTTTATGATTTATTACTCTTTTAAGACTCATCATAAAGGTTTATGTGAATGCCTTCAGTAGTAACTATACTTGACTTACAGCCTATTCTAAGACATAAAAGTACTCCTATATATATAAACTATATATATATATATTATATATATACATATATACTACATATATACTAACTATAGTATGTAGTTATATATATATATTATTACCTCATTCTAATCAAACAATCAATAACTATATATACTATATACTATATAATATATACCAAGAATAAGAGGTATATAGTAATATATACATATATATAGTATAGCTATATATATATATGATACTAATCTTATGTATACTAAATATCGTGATATATATATATATATACTCATACTATACATACTATACTAATATATCTTCTTAGAGGCATATCTGATATAGTGTTTATTAAGACATGAATAATAATAATAAATAATAATAATAATAATAATAATAATAATAATTAATTCAAATAAACTGAATAATAATAAAGAATAGATAAAATAATAATAAAAGATATAATAATAAATAATAATAATAATAATAATCCATATACATAATAATTACTTCGAAAAATAACGTAATAAAAAGAAGACAAAGTCTCCGAAGAAGTTTCTCCTAACTTGTTAAAAAATCTTACGAATTTTCTTCATTTTTAAAAAATTAACTTAAAAGTCTCATGTGTGCCTTCAAGTTTCAATTTCCAAAATATACCTTGAAAGAAACGAAAGGGCAAAGAAAGAAATAATGGGGTAAAATCGTTGCTCAAAAGCGTTGGGCAAAGTGTTGCAAAAATGTAGAGAAAATATGTTTCAAAAAACGGGAGCGATGATTAGGGAAAAATGTGTTACTTTGAATTTTAAAACTTTTTTCACAAAGTTTCTTGATGGTCAATTTTTTCAAATTGTAAAAAACGGGGTAAAAACCCGCAGATTATTGTTTTCATATAAAGAAAAAAAAATCATTCCAGATTTGAAAAATGAACATGTTAGACGATAACAGAGTTTCTGTTATAGCCTAATCTAATTTCCAAACTCGCCTCTACCCCCTTGATCAAGCGTACCTACCATTTAAGAAATCACACCAACCACACACACACACACCATACACACACACCTCCTACATCGCACATTATCTCAATCAGCATATATATTATCGATATATATCATATATATAATATTATATATATATATATACATATAATATATATAGTAGGTATATATATATATATATGATATATAGTACTATATATCAGATGGCGACGCTGCACTCGTTGCTACTGCGTGACTCAGCACATGTGACATTACTAGAAGACGATCAGTATTTTTGCAAATTTCATAAAGTTACGATAATATATTTCTTATTTTTGCGTAAAACTATGGTCAATAAATGAAGTCATTACCATGAAAAAATATAAAGGATTATGCACAAAATTGAAACGAAAAAAGGTAAAATAGCCGCTATTAAATAAACAGCCGCATTAACAACTATTAAAGATAGAAACAATCCGGCCCAAAAGCAATTGGCGTCGATATCTTATTTGTGCAATTGTTTATAGTTAAAAAAGATTGTTATAAAAAACTGTGTCTGTATAATTGATAATATTTATAATAATTATACATAATGAATAATTATTTAGTATTTAAGGGTAACTAAAAAATATTTAATACAACTTATAAAATACTGAAAGAATATTACAACAAATACTTCTAAAAATCAATATGATGATACAACAAGAAATAGCATTAAGTTAATCGTCAAAATGAGAAACAATAGAAAGATTCAAATATTAAAAGAAATTTTTTAATAGGTAGTAACTCACAGCATTGAAATGACTTCAAACATGAACTATATACTGTATATAATTAATATAATATATATAATAATAAGTACTAATATTACTGCCTCTACTAGTATATGTATATATAGATTACTAATATACATAAGTATCATACATATGACATCTACTATATTACGTCGTTATAACATACCTATATTATAGCCTATATATGCCTGAAATATATTATGCCTACCATAATATATTATGTAAATATATATAGCATAACGGTATATAATATATGAATGAAGTATAATACATACATAGTCAGAGCGTTATATTATAATAGTATCACACTGAGATTATAGTATAACGATACCTACTTATACTTACTTACACTAATATACTATATATATATATATATAATTATATAGAGACGAGAGAGAACTGAAGCGAGCAGGGAGACGAGATTGAGATAGAGAGAGAGAGAGTATGAGGCAGGAGAGAGCCACGGCAAGTCAGTTACAAACAGTTACCATTAGAAGTCGCCACCTGGAAATATCATCTTAGCTATAGTATAATAATACTATACTACTATAATAGTACCTTATACTATATATATATATGGTCCGGCAGTATTATATACTACTAATATATATATATATAGTATAAATATGCTATTCATACGGTATATGAGACTATATCTTCAATCCATAATAAATACGCTAATTCAATATAACTATAGTATTAGCTGATACCGCTTATCATCTTACTCACGGATTATATAGATCAATGAAGTAATATAGTTAAATATATAAAGTATATAATACTAATCATTAACTATATATATTTAACTATATTAATAACGGTATATTACGCTAATATACTTCATACTTTGACTTACTATATCGTACAATAATAATAAATATACTCTATATACTATAATGTAGCGTATGAATATTATATATATACTATCAATACATATTATCGATATAGATAAAGTCCTACCCCCGCCTGACGTATCAACCCTACAATTATTCAATATATACCAAATATACTCAATGTATTAACATATATCATTAAATTAGTGATAGTGCATCTATTAATTATCTATATATTATAGGCTTACAGATATTAATAATCACGAGTATATATATATATAGCTTATACATAAGGCACGATCTCTAAGACGGATATGTAATATTATTATATATATTATAATATTAAATATATAATATATATATACTATATATATATATATATATATGTAGTATAATAACTTAGTATGATATACTACTTAAGGCCTTATACTATACTACTATATATATTATACACTATATAAAAAAATATATATATATATCACTGATATATATATATATATTATATAAATATATATATATATATATACTACTACCTCATATATTATATATATAACTATATATAATATAATATCTCATATCGTATTATGATACTAGTATATAACCTATAGATATATATTACTATAGTATATAACTACTATATACTATGATATACTAATATTATATGCCTTATATATATATATAATCCAGTGTGATAAATATAATACGATACTATATATAGCTTATATACTTAATAATACTGAGTATACTATATGCTCATAGTACGTTTGATTATCAATACCAATATATATTAGTATACTATACTAATATATAATATAGTATATATATCACTATATAAACTAATATATAAATCCTTTCCCCCTCTAAAACTGCGGTAAAAAACCCGCGCAAGGATCCCTTTACCAGGTTGTCAGAGACTATTGACATGTAACACCAACCAAAAATACATTCCTTGCCTTCGTGCATCACATCTAAAACCTAGGCGAAAAATTATGTTCTCGTAACAGTTACTTAAAAGACCTCTCCCTTCCTGGTTTCCATACCATTCTGACCAAAATTTTTCATGCAGACCCCGGCTTTTATATTGAAGGCCGTGGAACGAAGAAACATCTTTTGAGCGTCCATTGAGAACTCGCTGCGTCGGCAACGACATTTTTTCTCAGCTAGAGTCAAGATTTCTTGCAGGACCAGGTCTGCTTGAACTTGTAATGTCGCTTTCCTATCCTCTACTGTCCACATACATAAAAACAGCGAGTACTTAAGCTGTACCCCTTATTGCAAATCCTAGCATGTTAGCAGCGCAAATGACATGTGAGATCGCGACACAGTTTCCACCTGTTTCACCATATTTCATTGAGTGCGAGGAGAGCTGTCATGTTTGCATAAGTCTCCTTTCATGTGAACTGAATGACCAACATGAATAGAAGGAAGACGTTTGCCGTTGTGTAGTAATACTGCTTGTCAAACTATGCATTGGAGGACGTCTATATAGTCTCCCATTCAGTGAGATATCATGTTCAAATTCAAACATGTCACTCAAGCCAATTAATCCGCTGACGCAGCCAAACACACCAGAGTGGTTTTTTCCTCTCAAAAATGGGAAGCAGATCCCTCTGACGTTCTCTCTGTACTGGGAGACGCCCTGACACCCGTTGCGAAAAAAATCCATTGGCATGTTATTCTCTGACCTAGAAGGTTCGCGCTCTCTTTTGAACAAGTAAGGTCTCGAATGAAAGAATCACTCATTCGCGCTGACTCTGTCGCGGGTTGTGGTGTGTATGATGTATCATCGTTTACGCTTCAATAATTCTGCCAAGAGTTCATGGGATGAGTTTTGATGCCAGTAGCTTTAATGGCGGCGCTTTTTCTTTCCACACTGCTCCTTACATTCTGCGTCTAACTTCAAGCTCATAATGTTGCGGTGGAGTAGGAACTGGTTGATTATATTTGAATGTGGAATACGTCGAATATTCGAAGATTCGGGTATTCAACTGTTCCTCTTTTCTTCCTTGACTAACCTGCCTTTATAGGTGGAGTCCAGCAAAGTAGCAGTAATACTGGTAATGGTTTGTAGGGCTTCCCAGCCAAAACCATAGACACAGCAATAAGCCCATGCATCGATTTGTTTTTATCTTTCAGCGCATCTCGTAGTATAACTGAACAAGCAGTTGCAAACAATATATGTGGAGCCCATGATTTATCCTTGATCCCTACCTTCATACCAAAATAATGCTGATAAAATGCTGATAGGTAGTCTCCACAAGAGGCGTCAGATTATGTTTCTGCGACGAAAATGTTATTTCACCAGATATGTAACAAAAATTATTCACTAAATTTACACATTTTCGTGGCATTTTCATATAACAAATTTTACACTTCAAAAGCACGACAAAACCAGAAATTCTGAAAAAAAAATAAAACATAAACAATATGAAACTCACAGTCACATTAACAGTTATGTTTACAACCTACAATCATCTGGGGAAGGTTCCGTTACGTCAGATGAGAAATATAAGAACTTCCAAAAGCAAAATTTCCCACATACTACAAATGTAGACTCTAAAAACTCCCATGTCACTGTATATCCAAAGCAAGAGCTAATCGATCATTTTTATTTTGATTTTTGAATTCAGCATGTGGAAATACATAAAAATAAGCTAATTTTGAACCCGAAACAATTTGATTGTTGGGGAGTAACATATAATATTTATAAACTTATTTTCATAAATCAAATTGAAAATCCAAATTTCCAGCGAAAATTCAAATTTTTGGCTCAAAATGTTGTGTCCTTTGAGTCCCAAAATAATATAGGTTTGATTAAATTACGTAATTTTGACAGTGTAATCTCAAAACCAATTTTAATACAATTTGAATACATAATAATAATATTTACAAATATAGTCTAGACAAGTTTAACAATGATTGAAATAATAACAGTGTAAAAATACAATATCAAATAATAATAATTATAATAATAAATAAATATATGAATAAGCTATAGCAATTATTGATAATAATAATCATAATTAAAAGATATTTTATTCATCACGATATTAATATTACATAATAATAATAATAATAATAATAATAATAATAATAATAATAATAATAATAATAATAATAATAATAATAATAATAATAATAATAATAATAGTAATAATAATGAACTACATGACAATAATAATAATTCAATCATAATAAGTAGTCGATCAGTCTTATACAATGATCAAAAAACAAGCGACAATCTAAGTAATCCAAGTAATAATAATCATAATAATAAATAGAAGTAATTAATAATCTAATAATAATAATAATTAATAATCAATAATAATAATAATAATTAATAATGCATAATAAGTTAATAATAATAATAATAATAGAATAATAATATATAAAATTTCATAATAATATTTAGAAATAATAAATCAGCATTTGTCTTAATATCAAAATTTTTGCCAAGACTTTCTCTAAATTACTGAATTTCGGTGGTGTAGGGGGAGTTAAAAACCTTCCTACACACTTTCTTAATCTTCTTTCAGGACAATTCTTGATACAAACCAAACAATTCTGCCTTCTGAAATGATCCAAGGCTTTCGTCCGCTCACGGTGGACATGTTCTTGGATATGACTTTATTTTATGAACGAAGCAAAAATTAAACTACAAAAAGTTACTATTATTACAAATATAATAAGTAGATTAAACTTAAATTTCTAAATATACGAAAAATAAATGTGAAGTTGATAATTAATTTAGATTGTGTCTTTTTCCGTTCTTTGCTACTCTAAGTAAAAATGTTTAATCAATCGGACATTTCGTTATACTGTTATATTGATGTCCCGGTCTTATCTAGCTATTCTTATAAGAAGGACTGCCGCTCAGCCTACAGAATGCCGAATAATTCCCTGCTTTTTAATTACAAATTTTGAAAGTAATTTACTATTTCATTATTGTGTAATTTTATGTTATTCCTGGTCAATATATGTGTATCTTACTTGAGTTTTT